>VWZK01014558.1:0-76456 GCA_013396935.1 Baryphthengus martii
TCCAACCCTGATGATTCTATGATTCTAGGGTAAGGACAATGGAATTAGCTGTAATTTGATTCTCAATTCAGAAAAAAAAAGGAGAGTATGAGCAAAAATACAGAGGAAAAAGGACTGTCCTGCCTTCCTGCCCTCCAGTCAAAGGGACTGTGACTCCTAACAGGCAACAGCCAATTTTAATCACAGTCCAAAACCACGTACAAACAGGGCAACGTAATGAGGGACGTTCCGTGCTAAGTTTCCATCGCCCTGTCTGCAGCAGGCTTCTGAAAACTCCTTTTAATTCCTACTCCAATATATCTCTAAGTGACAGAAGCGCTCCAAGAGTCGACTACTTTTAAAAAAGGTTTGTTAATGTTCTTCTGCCCATATGTGCACAGAGACAGAAAGTTCTTCCTAAAATCGAGGAGAATACAAATCATGTACAGGTCAAAAAGGAGCCAACCCAGCGAGTGATCAGACAATTCTTGATGAAACCAATATGCTGTTACATAAATCAGGACCAGAGCTTAAACACGACTGAAGGATGAACTTGTAAGTGGGTCACCTTATGCAGAGTATTATGAAATTAGTTAGCATTCTGCAGCGGCTCACGATCCAACGGCTTTACGTGATGAATAGGAATGAAGCCCTGATTTATCGAAAAAAAAACAAATTAAAACGGGAATAGCAATACATCCTGCCCGCTTTCCTGCGAAGCGGAGCGCGCAAGGCCGTCTCCGGTACGCCTGCCTTTGATCATTCCCGAGCAGCTGCAGTCGGAACGGCGCTGAATGACTTTGAAACACTAATAAAGTTGCGTCTTTGATTACAAACTGTATTGGGTTTGGCTGAGCTGGAGTTACTGTTCCCCAGAGGAGCTCTGATGGTGCTGGGCTTTGGATTGGGAGGTGGCGAAGATGCCCGTGTTGGGGCTGCTGCTGCGCAGCGCTTGCACGGCACCAAGGTTTCTCTCCAACACCTTCCCGCCCCTGCCCAGAACAAGTAAGGTTGGAAGGGACCTTCAAGATCATCTCGTTCCAACACTCCTGCCACAGGCAGCACCGCTGCCCACTAGAGCAGGTTGTTCAAGGCCCCACCCAACCTGGCCTGGAACACTTCCAGGGAGGAGGTATCTTCCACAGAGATTGCACCTCAGTTTGCATCTTGAAAATTCTACTCTACCAGCACGACACGAGGGTACCAAAAATAACACTTTACAGGTAGACCAGCACAAACCATCGGTTCTAGAAAGGCTGAATGTTTTCTGAAAAATACCACCATTTGCCGGGCAGGTGAGCGATGGGCGTCACCTGCCTGCGCATCTCAAGAACCCGCACACAAAGAGTTTCCCTGTGACGAAGGAAAAGCTTTTTTTTTACTGAACCACACCAAAGCAAGACCTTGTCTGCAAGTAATTGTTGCTTGCTCAGAAGCTTGATTCTTCTTGTCTTTTCAAGCTCCCTAACTGAGTTTCCACTGCGCTTCAGAGAAAAAACCCAAACGAAACAAAAATTTCCAGTAACGCTTCCTGGCGCGTGCTGCGCGTACATTGAGCGGTTGTCACCAAATGATTGTTTCAGTTTAGGTCAGGATGCCTAACACCTTCACACGTACGAACCAACCACATGTCAGCTATCAAAGAGACTGTATTTTAAGAGGTGTGATCTTGCAAGTTGCGCTTGAGCAGGTACCTGGTGGTGATAATTATGACAGCGATCCTAAAATTTATTTACAGATATAGCCTCAGAGCAAAAACTGGGAAAAAAATTTCCCTTTTTTAAATGGAAGTGGAGTGGCCATTTTAGACTACCTTATGCCAGGCTCCTGGCTTGCACGCAGATGCCGTACAACCGCACGCAAGGCTGTGGAAAGAGCAAGTGCGATTAGGAGTGAAGCTGATGGAAACTCCAAAGTCAACATCTCATCAGTAGGAGAGCACTGCCCTCGCTATACACTGGGCTGAGAAGTCCAGGCTGGCTCCTCATCTTCCAGGTGATACAGCCACCACCAAGCTGGGACTTGTGATCTAGAAATCTACTGTAGGGCCATGAGAACAACTAGACATTGGAAGAGTCTTCCAAGGGAAGTGGTGGATTCTCCTACATTGGACAGTTTTAAGACTCAGCTTGACAGGGGGCTGGGCCAGCTCATTTAAGCCACACTTTTTACCTCGAAAGGTTGGACTAGATGATCCCTGAGGTCTCTTCCAAGCTGGTATTCTATGATTCTATGAACTGAGGGGGGATCCTATCAATACTTACAAATACTTCAAGGCTGGCTGTCAGGAGGATGGGACCAGTCTTTTTTCAGTGGTGTCCAGTAACAGTACAAGAGGCAATGGACACAAACTTCAGCATAGGAAGTTCCATCTAAACATGAGAAGGAACTTCTTCACTTCGAGGGTGATGGAGCACTGGAATAGGCTGCCCAGAAAGGTAGTTGAGTCTCCATCTCTGGAGACTTCCAAAACCAACCTGGACATATTTCTGTGTGACTTTCTCTAGGTAAACTTGCCTGATCTCCAGAGGTCCCTTCCAGGCCCTATCATTCTGTCAGCTGGGACCTGTCACATACCAGTACCAGACGAAAAGTTACCTGAAAGGCGAGTGAAGACAGGAGCTTCATCTCGTACTCGAGACGCTGGCAGTGGACCAGTTGCCTACTCTTAAGAGTGCTAAAACCACACACTAGGAAACTGTACTTCATTTCAATTGTGTTTCGTTAACAACTTAAGAGCTGTCGTCATGAGGCAAGAGACTTCACGTGACACGCAGCAGATCGGGAAGGTTGCTTTATGAACACCGGGTTCATCAAAAGGCTTTACAAGTCCACGCACCTCCGTGAAGCGCAGCAAATCTCCAGAGCACAGCACCCAGCCCATCCAAGGAACCAAGACTTCTCTGACATGAGAATATCAGAGGTAACGTCACTGTTGTTAATTACGCAGCCCCAGAACGACAGCAGCTCAAAACCACCCACAGATGACCTGCACGAGCTCCTGCACAACAGCCCCACTCGCAAGGACATCACACAAAGAGTTCCCCAACGTTTTTAAAGACAGAGCAACCACCACCTACACAAACTCCTTCAGAACTAACTTGGAGCGATGGAAAGGTCTTTGTGAAGACACACAAGGGGATATTGTCTTGTGTAAAGGTCTGCAAGCTCAAAGTCTTGCAGATGACTGGAGAAGACACGTATTTTTGTGGTGCGCTGTTTCCGCACAGGTACGGAGCACCGGGCAAGAACAGCACATTGCTGCTTTTACAGGTTCACGATACATCAAGAGTGATGAGGAGCCTGTATTTTTTTTTGAGGGGATGAAAGAACGACCACCCAGCATGGGGACCGCATGCCTGCAGAGCCAGCCATGCTGATTCCTTCTTCTAGCATCCAGAGTGGTCTATTAAAACTCCACAGAGTAAAACAACTAATAATTTGGAGGAGACTAAGAGGGGATCTGATTCATGTCTAGAAATATCTGAGGGGTGGGGGTCAAGTGGAAGGGGCCAGGCTCTTGTCTGGGGTGCCCTGGGATAGGACAAGGAATAATAGGTATAAACCAGACCACAGGAGGTTCCACCTCAACAGGAGGAGAAACTTCTTTGGTGTGAGGGTGACAGAGCCTGGCCCAGGCTGCCCAGAGAGGTGGTGGAGTCTCCTTCTCTGGAGACTTTCCAACCCCCCCTGGATCTGTTCCTGTGTGACCTGCCCTGGGTGATCCTGCTCTGGCAGGGGGGTTGGACTTGATGATGTCCAGAGGTCCCTTCCAACTCCTGACATTCTAGGATTCTATAATAATACCAGGTACCAGAAAACCTCCTGCTCATCACCCAATTCTGCTCCTACAGAAATCCAACCAGAAATCTCATTCACAGCAGAACATTCCCCTTCCAACTCTGCCCCCGAGTCAGTAATTATCATCACTGCATCATCTATGCCGATTTCCCTGGTCCCCACAAAACAAGCTGCAGAAGAAAAGCTGCAAACCAAGTGACTGATTTCACTAGAAAATAAATAGAAGGCCAAGTTTAAATTGCAGCACATTGATCAGCTACAGCCTGGCCCAGCCCTGAGGACCATCAGCCCTTTGCTCTCCCTCATTAATTTAGCCCAAAAAGCATCTTATTTTCCTTTAGAAGGCACTGGAGATGATGAACTAAGCCTGTCTGCAGTCTGTTCCAGTGGTTAAAACTGTTAGAAATATGCTTAAGCTCCTTTTTATGTCCCTAACTTCTAGTCATTGATTTTAATTTATTTTTTTAAGTTTATATCTCTTCTGTAGCTATTCCCAGAAACGTGGTATCCTCTCCCTTTGAAATTATTTACATACACTGTTAAATGTTTACCTCATTTTTACTGCTAAACTGAAAACACTATTTTTGCTCGCTGGTATTTTATTCGGAATTAATATCATTTTCCATGGCGGTTATTTTTTGGCACCCATTTTAATATTGCGGATCATTAACAATCTGGATTGGAGAAACATATTTTTTTTTTTTTAAAAAAAAAAAGGAAGAAAGAAAAATCAGCAAAGAACAGGCACATTTCCCCTGACTGCCACTTCACCTCTTCTCCCTTCCCGGCCTTGCCTTCCAAGACCTTTGACACGGAACATAAATAATTCCAACGACGAGTGGAAGAGAAGCTCAGCTAATGACCCAGCGGCTCAGGGGAGCGGGATTACGGAGCCAGGACAACCACACGGCGCAGACAAACTCCTTAACCTGTCTGATGTACCAGCAAGAACTGGTTTCCTAACCAGTAGATCTGACACCTGCCCTTTGGAGAGCGAAGCCATAAAATCCAGCAGACCAATACCTCTGTGGACAGAGTAGACCCAGCTCGTTCGTCCACTATCAATTTAACTAATCCACAATGAATTTAATGATGAGCGAGTCTGTGCCCAGAGTAGGATTGTTAAATGAGGAAAAAAAAATAAAAATAAAAAAAGGAACCAGAGGAAGGCAGCTTATTTCTTGCTCTTGTCTTCGGAAGCTTCCCCAGTTTTGCCTGTCTGTGGTGCCACCTTTCCCGGGAGCTGTTACCTGTCAGCTGGATCTGCCCCAAAGTCACAACTGTGTTGCCAGCCAAGAAAAGGTCCAAACCGTTCCGTTTTGCACGGAGGAGCTTGGCTTTGCGCCCCAGACCCCGTAACGACGGGCTGGACGGGACGCGCTGTCTGAACCGTCACCTTGTGAGAAATAACTGGAACCTGTCAGCGGTTTGGAGCTGTAGCTGCTCAGCCCTTGAGCTGCCTCCCAAAAGAAGGGTGGCCTGATCTGAGGTAAGCATTTGGCTGCAGAAGCCAAACAGAGATCGCAGTCATCCCGCAGCGGACGGAGTATTTTCTGCACCACGCCCTGGGTAACTCACGGAGCTGTTCCAACAGCCCGCAGCCGTTAAGACCTGGCCAGACCAGCCCAACAGATCCTGAAGAATTCCCCAGGAAAACAAATATTTGCTGACTGATAAACATGAGAAAGCAAAGGCCCGGCAAAACCCCTGCAACAAATTAAAACAACCTGTTCTCATCTCCCTCTCCGTTTCTTGAATGCCAGGGAAAAAACCCCAGGAACTTGCCTAGCTGGGGCTATTTCAAAGAGGAAAGTCCCTCCAGATCGAAGCGAAAGATCAGCTCTCTGACTTCGATTCAGGACATTTTATTCCAATTCTCCAGAGAAGTTATCAGGGGGCTGTTCACTCGCTGGGGTTCTGCGGACAGGCTGCCAGCACCACCAACTAAGGCAAAACTTCTGTGCTACTTGATGTTTGCGGAAGGAGCTTTGCCACCCCCGTACCGCTGCTCAGAGCCCGGCTGCTTCAAAGCAGCCACATTGGAAGGGGAGCTGCACTCCCATCGAGCACCCAATTAACTACAAATGCCAACCCTTTACATTCCACCGAAATATACGGCGAGGGTTCTCACCGCAGAAAATCCCGACTGAACTTTCCTTTCTCTCCTCACCCTGTCCCCACCTCATTTATTTATTTTACATCTCACCGAACTCTCTCTTCTCTCGAAATCTTTTTCGTACGTCCTGGCTCGCTGAAGATCCATCACTCCGGGGCGTGAGTGATACATATCATTAGTCTGGCACAGCTTAAGGAAATGGCAGCTGAAATATTTCATGCTGAACATACTTCACAGTTTGAAATAAACCCATAAGGAAAATATGCCAGAACACCTCAATTGCCTGTTTTCTTTGCAAACTGTAAAATAAACTTTGTCCTGAAAGCAGAAGGAGGACTTCCCAGCAATATTTTCAAAGAATTACAGAATTATCGAGGCTGGAAAAGCCCTCTGAGATTATCAAGTCCAGCCTATGACCTAACACCACCACATCAGCTAGACCACGGCACTAACTGCCACATCCAGTCTTTTTCCACAAATAACACAAACTCTCTCTGCCACAGGCAGCCACACGCCACCAGGCAAGGCTCTACCCTTAGCTGGAGATTCTGCCCCACCTTACGGAGGATGGTTCTGGAGGGATGAGAGCGTATACAGTCTGACCTATGTCAACATCTGTCTTCTCCAACCAACTTTTAATGACAGTCGCAGCAGAACTGCACCGCTCATTTCAAAGTGTCCTCAAATCATGGAATGGTTTAGGTTGGAAGGGACCTCTGAAGGTCAGCTGGTCCAACCCCCCCTGCAGGGAGCAGGGACATCCCCAACTAGAGCAGGTTGCTCAGAGCCTTGTTGAGGCTGCAATATCTCCAGGGATGGGGCCTCAACTCCCTCCCTGGGCAACCTGTGCCAGTGTTTCACTGTCCTCACAGGAAAGAACTTGTTCCTGACACCCAATCTCNCCAAATCTCAATCTGCTCTTCTCTAGTTTAAAACCATTGCCCCTCGTCCTGTCACTCCAGGCCTTTGGGAACAGCCCCTCACATGCTGCATGTCCTCCTGCTGCAATAGCTAAAATCTTGATGCAATGAGCCCCGATATTCTACACTTTCTCCTGCTGCAACACCTAAAATATTGATGCAATTTAAAGTCACCCTGCAAAGAGGAAAATAAGAGCAAACCTCACAGATATATGGGCCCCTCGTGTCCTTTCAGAGCCACAGAACCCCCAGGACAGCCAAGCGACATGGGACGGTCACCTGGAGGTGAAGGCACACTGGAGGAACGGACAACTAGGAATGTGATGGTTGAGTTTGGGGTTAAAATCCCCCCCATGATGGAGCAGATGGCCTCCGAAGCGTGGGAGACTCGGGGGCCTGACCTGCTTTCAGCAGGGAGCCTTATTTGAGTTCCTCCTGCGTGTGTGTGGGAGCACGCACCCGCCGGGTCACTCCGGTAAGCCGTGCGAGGCTCTTGCACGGCAGGAGCATGAATCCCACTTCCTTACCGAACCAGGGAGCGATGTGTAGGTGTGAGAAACAAGGAAGTCTGCAGACTCCCCAAAAGAAAAAAAAAAAAGTGTAAGATCTTCTTGAGAGACAGAGGAATTAAAGAAAACCATAGCAACAAGTCAGTCCACCTACCCAAACCACCCACCCACCACCAGTTTCATTTGCTGACGCACTTCAAAAACAAGCTGGCTCCTACCCGCTCTGGAAGGTGAGCAAGCCCTGAGAGCTCATTAAATTCCCTTCTCAGCTACTCTTGTATGCCTGCAGCTAGTGAGCAAGTGGGATATAAATAGAAGTTATATAACATTGCTTTGTTGATTCCTGTGCTTACCCAAAAAAAAAAAAAAAGGCAGCATGACCTTGTTTTTCTGAATAGCTTGCCTCTGCCTGCTTGTGGAGGACTTGAATCCTGCTAGGGAGCGTCGGAAAAGTTTCTGTTGGACCTGGATCCCACCGAGAAAAATAAGGAGAAGTAGAGACTGACATCTTCGTGCTCCTTACAGGACCAGGATGACACCTCAATGCCAAGAGGATCGCCGCATGAGAGGGCTGCGCTTCCCCACAGCCACGGATGGTAAGAGGCTACTGAGGCTGGAGGACAACTGACACAGCTGAACCTCAACGGAGCACCTTTCCACCTTTTTTTCACCTCAAAAACGAAGCATCCAGGCTCCCTTTGGGCAAAAAGACCGAAAGATGCTGTGATGCAGGAATGCTGATGGCCCAAGGATACTTCAAATAGTAGTATCAGCTACAGCTCAAGAAGGTCTACGTGGTATCGTTACAATCTCACCTCATCCACCCTGGGAGAAACTCAGCCTCACAACTGAACAAATTGGGATTTTTTTTCCTTTCATTATTACCCCAGAAGAACAAAGCTCACCTATGCACCTAACTGCCCCCAATACGAACAAAACGATTTCTGCAGGAATGAGCCCCGGCAGCTGTCGGCTCCGACTCCTGGTGCATTATTCACACGGTTGGGTTTGGTTTTAACACGGTGATACCGAACAGGGGAGCGAGGCTGAGCCTTCACTGCGCTAAATACAGTCAAATACAAGCGACAGAGACGTTATGGCTTTGCCATCCTGAGTCTCCTCACGTGCTGGGGATCAGCAGAGCATCAGGACATAGATTTCCTCAGCACCGACTTAATTATTAGTGCAGCTTGGAGGTAACTGGGCCGTGAAGGAGGGGCTGGATTTGCAACCTGCTTCCTTTTAGAGGGGGCTGCTCTTCCATAAAGGGACAAGATTGCTGCCCTCAGCTGAACGAGAGGGGTGGTGCAGGTCCTTACCACATCTATTGTTGTAGTTTTCACCTCTACTGCTCAATCGCACCTCAAAAATCTAAGCACCAAGGCTCCCTCTGGGCAAAAAGACCAAAAGATGCTGTGATGCAGGAATACTGATGATACGAAACTGGGAGAGGTGGCTGAGACACAGGAAGGCTGTGCTGCTGTCCAACAAGATCTGGACAGGCTGGAGAGCTGAGCAAAGGTCAGCCTCCTAAAGTTCAAGAAGGACAAGTGTAGAGTCCTGCACCTGGGGAGGAATAACCCCAGGCACCAGTACAGACTGGGGGTCATCCTGCTGGAAAGCAGCTCCATGGAGAAAGATCTTGGAGTCCTAGTGAATAGGAAGTTCTCCCTGGGCCAGCAATGGGCCCTTGTGGCCAAGAGGCCAATGGGCTCCTGAGGGGCACTAAGAAAACTGTGTCCAGCAGGTCTAGGGAAGTTCTCCTCCTCCTCAACTTTGCCCTGGTGAGACCACACCTGGAATACTGGATCCGGTTTTGGGCTCCCCAGTTCAAGAGAGACAGGGATCTGCTGGAGAGAGTCCAACAGAGGCTACAAGGATGATGAAGGGACTAGAAGGTCTCTCTTATGAGGAGAGACTGAGTGACCTGNTAGAAGGTCTCTCTTACGAGGAGAGACTGAGTGACCTGGGGCTGTTTAGCCGTGAAAGGAGACGGCTGAGAGGGGATCTGATTCATGTCCAGAAATCTCTGAGGGGTGGGGGTCAAGAGGAAGGCGACAATCTCTTTTCAGTGGTGCCCAGCAACAGAACAAGAAACAATGGGTGTAAGCTAGAACATAGGAAGTTCCACCTCAACAGGAGGAGAAATTTCTTTGGTGTGAGGGTGACAGAGCCTGGCCCAGGCTGCCCAGAGAGGTGGGGGAGTCTCCTTCTCTGGAGACTTTCCAACCCTCCCTGGATCTGTTCCTGTGTGTCCTGCCCTGGGGGATCCTGCTCTGGCAGGGGGGTTGGACTTGATCTCCAGAGGTCCCTTCCAACCCCTAACATTCTAGGATTCTATGATGGTCCAAGGATATGTCAAAAAGTAGTATCAGCTGCAGCTTAAGGAGAAGGTCTACATGGTTTTTACCACATCTACAAATTTTAAACTTTTTTAACTTGAGAAAAACTCATTAAAATGGTTGAAAACAGAGGTGACTACTTCATACATACCAATAGCTTGCTGGTCCTGCATTACTTTCCTAAATAAGTGTTACTGGAACGATGCAAATAAGCTCTAAGATCCTCTATCAAAGAATTCTGCCTGTTAGAAACAGGAGTCGTTTTAAGAGACGTATTTTCAACCAACGACCAAAAGGTCCCAAGCGCTATTTATACAAGTTTAGCGATCCAAAGGCATTCTTGCCTCCGAAGCATTTCCCATCACGTACAATTTTGTGAGCTTGCAGATATCTGTTGTAAACTTTGTCAGTAGTCAAGCTGGTTTAAAAAGCCCAAACCGCAAACCTTAAAGCACCGCCTTGTCACTAAATCTATAGTTTACATCACCAATACTTCGGTAAACATCTTTAGCAGAATTTTCTCCCAGTTTTGCAGGACAATTGCAGTCCTGGAGAAGAAAGAAGAGCATTTTAGCAACTAACTGGGGCAGGATATATTTAGGCCAACAGGGAAAGTGAGAAAAACGAAGCGAGTTGACTGGCTGGTTCCAGCTATCTCACTGTTGATCTTTTTAGCGTCGCTTGTCCTTCCATTTCTGTCACAGTATTTCACGGCCAAGACTCCATCAGGGCTGAAGGACACTGATCTGTCTCAAAGTCACCGCTCCCCTCACAGAAGCGAGTCCCACCTCACTGCTCGCCAGGGAGCACCCTGCTTCACTTGGTTTCTTTGGCTTTCCCATGTGCCAGAAACACCAGGATTGGACAGCTCTGGGTTCAACTCCTTTTGTGCAGTTCTGCAGCAATTTAATAACGATCGATTCTCTCTGCACAGTCTGAGGCACTGAGCTCAGTGAAGGAGACCACAATTAGATGACCAGACGACCTTTAAAGGTCCCTTCCAACCCAAAACATCCTATGATTCAATTCACCGTGCCGCTGGCATTGTCTTACTGGTGGCAATGCACAAGCAGGAACGTTGGCTACGTCCAAGGCCATGTAGGGTGCAAGCCAGAGCTGGAGGCAGGAGAGTCGTGAGAGTTCAACATTTCACCCAAACCAGTACTTCCTACTAAACCAGACTAATGAAGAGCTGGTTCAGAGCCCCTCATGGCACTTCCGCAAGGGGCAGCATGGTGCCACGCGGCCAGATCCCCCAACCTCAACGAGGATTTCAAAGGCGGCACACAAATTACACTGCTCCGCATTGCTGGTTGAGCTGAAGAGCTCTGGAAGCTAAAGGAACTCGAAACCACGCAGTTTTTTGTACGGTCACGTCTCAAAGCAGCTCACACACCTATGGTGAGCTCCAAACCTCGGCTCTGTACAATGACGATTCGTTCTTGCCGTGCCACGATGGAGGCACATCTCTCCAGTCCACCACCGCAGGCTCCTCGGTGCTTTCTCAAGTAACGATGAGTCCTGGTCCTCATTCCATACTCAGCTAGAGGAGTCTAGATCCCATCATCATCCTCTGTGCAGAAGCAGTGACTCTGCTCCAACACCTGAAAGCTAAGAGCAAATTCCACTTCCTTCCTGAAGAATAATCACCTTTTCCATGGGTGCTGACTCCTCCCATCACCTCATCCTCTGTTGGGAGCCCACCTTGGGAAGAGCTGCGGATGAAGCGGGAAGTGGCAGCTCTGCGTCCACGTTAAGGGTAGCGCTTAAATGCCTGAAACTAAACTCATGTCGTCAACCTCATTTTACCTTCCCTCACTGAAAATACCGACGCACGCGCATGTGTGGGTTAATTCGTCACACCATCTAGCTTTTGAGAAGATCCCTAACTAAAGGAGCAGACCAAAGTCTCCATGGAGAGGCGGTTATGTAAGAGACTCGACTTGCCCTTAACTTCCACCGACCAAGGAAACCCGTAACTCCGCCGAGGTGGGGCTGAGTAACGGCGCACGTAATTTTTATTCAGCGGAGAGACAAGCGTTACCGGAGACGTCCTCGGCGATTTCCTCCACTGTCAGTCATTTGCCAGGGGTGGCTTTAACAGACACGAACTCGCCGTGCTGCGGAGAGCGGACCAACCTCCCGTCTCTTCCGCAGGAGATGCAGCTCCATGTGCAACGTGCCTACGAGCCGCGGCATCTGCGTGCGAGCTCCGGATGAGGGTACGGAGGAGAGCGCGGGGCCGGCGGGACATCCCCTCAACACGGGCTGCTCCGCGCAGAACCGCTGACGCCAGCTCTCCTGAGGCGGATGCTGAGGGTTATATGAATTAATAAAGGGGTTTATGCAATTTTCAGCTCAGTGAGCTGCAGCATTTGTCAAGTTAATTTGTTGTCTGATGTTGACCCTGAGGTTCCACCTCCGCTTCTGGCTCTTTACAAATGAGGGCAGGCACCCCACCGAAAACCAAAGCTCCTGCCGAGCGGGAGCGACGAGCTCACCGGACACAGCCACGACGCTTTCATCACCACCTCTGTTACCGAAGCACCTGACAGGGTTTCTAGGCAAATTCCAAAAAAACTAAAAATAACCCAGAAAAGTTTCCAGTCGGACAGCTGTCAGAGGGCAAACACTTCTGCCTTTCTCCCAGCACAGTTAATTTATGGCATCCACGATAATCACCACACTTAATTTATCACCCTATAGTAAATTAATTTATCATCCTATAGTAAAACTCTGAGTGGCGTGGGATCTTGTGTGCCGTACGCTACCAGCTTAGCCTCTTTCCTAAGGGAAACCGGGAATATTTTTCCTTGCCCTGCTTCTCCCTCACATTAATTTTCTTAACAATGCAATAAAAAAAAAATATAAATAAATCACTCCTGCCAATTACACTAAAGAACCTTTCTAGATTTGCTTTTCTGCTCGAGTTGGCAACCATTTACTTGGCCTGGCCTTAGTATCGGCCCCGCGTGCATCTAATGAAGCAGCAACACCTATTCCAGTTATCCCTTCCCAACTGAAGCTCATGGGAGTTACCTGGGAACTCCCATTATGAACCACATCACCATCATCAGCTGCGAGTTCCTGTGTGTCAGTGCAAACCTCCTGCTTCACTTCAGGCCGAATTCATTTCCCGTGTGAAAACCTGGAGCGCGGCAATCGCCACGTAGGGGTGACGCGTTTCTGGCTTTGCTGCCAAAAAGCCTTTTTTACATAACCTGTCCCTATCCCATCGCTTTCCTATTCCAAAAGGCCTGTGGATAGAAGCAGTTCAAGTTCAGTAAAAACAGCTCAGACTGAGTAGAGAAGGAACTTGTTCAGAAGAGTATAAATCAAGAGCTGCTAATAATAACCAAAAAAAAACATTGTGAAATGAAGATTAACTGCGTTAGACCTCAAAGACGGAGCTGGCTCATTTGCCTGGGTCGACTTTCACAACGACAAATGTATCTGATGCAAAGTGAACACAGCTCTTCGCCCGGAGCCTGAAGATGACTCTTCCACTGGCGGTTACGGGAAATTGCCGTAGAACTTCAGAAATTCCGCTCTGCAGGTTGCGGAGGCTGTGAAGCCCTACCTACCTCATCTGCAGAACTTAGCAGGACAGCAGCGATTAGAGAAAGACCAGGATAAAACACCACGGAAAACATGGGGCTCATTTCCGCAACGNGCCCAATATGAACAGAGAAAATCCTAAACTGGTAGGGGTTGAAGGGGTTGAAGGGACCTCTGGAGATCATGGAGTCCAACCTCCCTGCCAGAGCAGGATCACCCAGGGCAGGCCACACAGCAACAGATCCAGGGGGGTTGGAAAGT
Organism: Baryphthengus martii; assembly: GCA_013396935.1. NCBI lineage: Eukaryota > Metazoa > Chordata > Aves > Coraciiformes > Momotidae > Baryphthengus > Baryphthengus martii. Next base: position 13,487 of record VWZK01014558.1, read on the forward strand.
CTCCAGAGAAGGAGACTCCACCACCTCTCTGGGCAGCCTGGGCCAGGCTCTGTCACCCTCACAGCAAAGACGTTTCTCCTCCTGTTGAGGTGGAACCTCCTGGGTTCCAGCTTGTACCTGTTACTCCTTGTCCCATTAGTGGGCATCCCAGACAAGAGCCTGGCCCCTTCCCCTTGACCCCCACCCCTCAGCTATTTCTAGACCTGAATCAGATCCCCTCTCAGGCTTCTCTTCTCCAGACTAAACACCCCAGTTCTTTCAGCCTTTTATGTCCATTTACTGTGCGAGAGCCGGTGCCAGTAAAGCGAGGTACTAGTGAACTCCCTACATAGCACCAGCAGATTAACCAACACCGATTAACCAACCCAGAGAACATCTCTGGGCACTGATAAACCACCTTTTTTCGCTTTTTTGCCATCAGGCCCTGGGATTGCTACAGCACAGAACATCTCCATTACGGCCGCTCCACAGGAAATTTTCAATAAAGCCTCATCTGTGCTTTGCCTGCATAAGAGCTCCTGGGTGTGCCCGAGCCCGCAGAGCTTGCAGCAGCACTAGCTGGAGGCACCACAACTCATCTGGTTTCCAAAACATTCTGTACTTAAAAGCAGCCTAAAGCAGGGCCTCGTCCCAGCCCTTCGCCGCTGCATCAGCACGTCCAACGCACCACGTCGCTGCTGGCTGCCCGGAACTGTTTCTAAAGGTAAAGGAAATCGCCCAACGCTTATTCCTGAGTGGGAAAAGATGGAAAATACTTTGGTTTGCAGAAGAAACATCTATAAAGGGCGAGAGTGGAACAGAAACTGGCAGGGCCGTAAGGCACGGAAGCGTTCTGCCATTTGCTAGAGGCGTCCTCTGCCAACGGCTCATTCCTGGCCGCGTTGCTCTTCTACAGACTCCTAGTTCCAGACAGCAAAGGCAAAGGAAAGAATCTCCCTTGCTGGTGAAAAAGGTGTCTTTGGAGCTGGATCACAGATTTCTTTCCCTGTTTGTTCTGACCAGACGAGCTAAGGAATCTGCTTCCAGCACCGATGCGCACGCTGCGGGAAGTCTCCGTGAGTTCTGGGCTCTGGCACGAGTAAAGGATCTCTTCACATCAGGCTGGTGCAGAGTTTGTTTTTCCTTCCAGTACGACAGTGTGAGGTTACGTGAGGCTCCCTGTGAGCTAGGAAGATGAAAGCTCAGTGTCCTTTATATTGGAAAAGAGCAGGAAATTTCAAGGAGTGACTCTCCCCAAAGAAGATTAATCCTGTCACTGCAGTTTAAGGTGACGTGGATTTTAAACACTCAATTTCCACTTTGTCTTTTGTGAAGAAGCTTCGCTCCAGAGCATGTGCACAGGGCTAAGAAAGAAGGTACTGATTATAGAGACAGAGTGAAAGGAGCCTCAAAGTGTTCCCTCTCTTCTCAGTGGAAGTTTCCACCAACACAAGAGGTGCTGCTGTAGAGACCTAGGGCATGTTTTAACCATAACAACCAGCTAGAACTAGTCGGGATTTAGCCCCTCAATCAAATCTCCCCACGTGCTGCTGCCCAGAGAACACAGCTGCTCTTCAGCACATTTCTGGTCAGGTTTGAGACAGACCTTTCCTATGGGATCAAGTCTGTTTTCACTGGCAGGCTGGTTTGCCATCAGATCAACCATACTGGGAACAGCAGGCCACATAGATAAGATTTTTTTAAAGTTTTTTTTAGTTTTCTTTGCCCAAGCTCTTCTGAAAACGCCAGAGTGTTTTATATCTTGAAGTACCTAAATAAATGTTCTAATTAGGATGCAGCACAAATGGTATCAAAGCATAAGCCCAAATCTGTGTGTACACCCAGCGTTTGCAGTTAACGCTTCTCTGAGCGAAAGGAACAATCTGCAAAATTGACCTTCTGAAACAAACCAGCGATGGTCTTGTTCAGACATGTGAAACGCGTTGCAGCGGGGTAGGGAAGGGGTAACACTCTCTGGTGTAGCTACACACAAAGCCCACTGTCCAGGATTTAAACTGTTTGCAAACAGAACACGTGCAAAGGCAAAAGAATAAGATACGACACGCTCCATCATCTTTGTAGGCTTGTTTTGCTGCAATAAGGTTTTACTTTCTGTTTGGAAGAATACTCTACAAGCTACTGGGTGTACGTTCATTAAAAATCCATCACCGGGTGCAACTCTCACTTAGGGAAACCAAAGGGATATTTAAAACCTAGAAAGGAAGGCCAGTGAGGTTCCAAAAGAACGGCGGTGGTCTGGAGGTTACTCTTATCTTAAATTCCAGCCTGAAATCAAACAGCTTGTTGTAAGTCTCTGAGCACGCTGCACTTGCTTGTACTTACTCATAGCAGCGGTCACGTTAACTTACGCTACACAAACCTGTTTTGTTCTACATTCCTCTACATCACCCTGGGAAATACCTCAATTACTAAATGTTTGCATGGGCACTGGGTAAGTTCACTTTTGCATGGTAGACACTGATATTTTTCTTCATCGCAGGTCAAAGATCACTTAGTCATTTCCCCTCCCACCTCCTTAACCTCCTCAAGTTTCCTGGATTTCACAAAAACATTTCCCTTCCCAACATGTTTTAGTTATGAGCTTGAAGTTTTCCATTTCCCTACCTGGATTGTAGTGTTCCCGCCTTCCAGAAGGGCAATGGCTAGGAGGATGCTCTCGTGGAAGACTCTGTCACTGGTGGCGTTCATGATGAGATCAATGACCAGGTTGGATGCACCTTCTTTATCCAAATGACACTGAACATCTGCCAAACTCATCTCACCTCGGCTCATCGAGCTCGATCCGGAGCTTCCTCCTAGAAGGAGCATCAGGAGAAACAGGCTGAGACTCGAACCCTGCCACCCTATGGCGACGGCACCTCTTTTTGGGTTTCAGTTACTAACCTATCCTGGACGATGCGATTCAGGGATACAAAGAGAGGTAGAGGCTCTGCAGGACCAGCAAGGGGACGGAGAAAAGGCCAGACAAATTCCAGAGGATGGCAAAGCCAACGCTATGTTTCCGTGCAATTACAGAACCGCGAGCTTCATGGATGAACAGACCAAACACGAGAAGCAAGCGAGAGTTTGCGGAAGAGGCAGGAGGAACGAGAACGGAAGCGGAATGCTCTAGAAAGCAGAAGAGTATGGCAGCAGGCAGCACAGCACAAGGACTAAGGAAAAAGATATATCAACTTCAGAAAACAGCGGGGAAACAGGGGGGTTGGGGTTGTTTTTTTGTTGTTGTTTCTGATCAGACCGTCTTTATGTGGAAGAGGCAAAACCCACTGGGACTGTGTTTTGAGAAAACGTGCCTGACATTTCTGGTTTAACAACGGTCTCAAATTAAATAAACTGCCCTTTGTAACTGAATTTTTGCCCACCCTAACCCCCAATCTCTCTGTAATATGACAAAATGGTTTTGTTTCAGCTATAGTTAATAATCTGACTTCTTTATGAGCACTCTCCCAAATGTTATTGCCAATATTAAATTGATTGCGTTTTCTAAGTGCATTCATCCAAAGCAAAGTCACAAATTCAAGCCAATCTCAGACAGTGTCTGGAAAGTGTAAAAAACCCACTCTGCCTGCTTAATTTTACAGGACTTTCTCAAATGCACTCAGGAGAAAAAGCAATCTGCTCTCATCTGCATGAGGAAAAAGTGGTAGACAAGGTTAGAGACGGGAGAAGGATTCCTCCTTCAGCCTAAAGTGGAAACGCTGGAATTTCTAAAGCCAGGAGGGACGTGCCAGCAGGACTTCTGCCCCATCCACATGGATAGTCTCTTCTTTTGGGAGGATTTTAGGACAGGAGAGGGGAAAATCCCTTCCTACTTCAGCTGCAAGGCAGCAGTTTGTCAGGCAGACACAGAGAACAGCCGGCAGGGTAGATCACTCGAAGCGCCGCTGAGCAGGAGCACGTCCTACCTCCCGCTCCGGCTTTGCCGGTGCCTCCGGCAGACAAGGGGCCGTTGCCGAAGGTGGTGAGGCTCTCGCGCCGTCCCGCCGGTCTCACGTTGCCGTAATAACGGTTGACCAACACTTGCCTGAGGGCCTCACCCTTGATTCAAAGAGGACAACGAAATCATGATGTGAGTGTCATGAAAAAAATAAACCAACCGATATTCAGTAGCACAGGGCCTGCTGTTATCATCAGCCTACTTACTGGGGACACACACACGGATGGACGGGGACTGAAACACCGGAGAGGTGGAAAAGAAAAATCCACTGAGCATCTCCCAGTGTGCTTGGGCACTGGGACACTGGGTGGAAGGGGTCTCAAATACGGTTTTGGGTTCCTAGCATCAGAAACAGCTACAGTTCAGTTTTTGTGTACAGCTTTCCAGACAGATATTATTCTCAGAGAGAGTTTGTTGTGTTTTTCTTAAATTGTCTACAGAAAAAAAATGTAAATTGTCTACACAAAAATTTTAAATTGTCTACACAAAAAAATATTGTCTACAGAAAAATTGTAATTGTCTACACAAAAAAATTTGTATACAAAAAAAATTAAATTGTCTACACACAAAAAATGCATCTATACAGCGCCAACACAAAACGAAGAGGATTAGAGAAAGGGCAACATTAGCACCGGTTTTGTGAGCGAGCAATCCCATCTTCTCAAACCCATCCTATTTTGCCGCTTCACTGACGCGACAGGGACGCGCTCTCTCCTCCCTTCCATCAGCAGCTGATGCCATCTAACGCCGCCAGCCGCCCAGCGAGCGGAAACCCGAGCGATCCCCGTCGCATCCCAGGCTCTTTGTTCCCCACATACCCGCGGGCAGCTGTCCCGGCCGCCCGGTCACGCCGGCAGTCAGCAGCCGAGCGCATGAGCCCCGCGGACGCCGCGGTCCTCGGATAACCCCGACGGCGGCCCCGTACCCCGTGGAGCACGTGCCGCTGCCGTCAGCTGGGGCCAAAACACCTCCTAGGCGGAATATTTATCTGGGATCCTGTGCTGCTCCCACTTGAAGCCTCTGCAGGAATTCCCAGTAAATTCAGAGAGCTGTACAAAAGCTGGCGCTCCCACCAGCGATGGGCAGATGCACAAGCACCACAGGTGGATTAACAAGGTGGGGTTTTTTTTAATTTTTCTTTTTTTTTATAAGGTCTTTGTGCAAAAAAGAAAATGGTGATTGTTTTGACTTAGAGCTACTGCTGCAGCGTGCTGAGGCTACAGCAGTACCGCCCTGAGATAGGGGCTGACAGGGGAGGAAGGGGGTTTCTTGGGGATGCCAAGAAAAAAACCACACAACCACCAAACAAACTGATCTAGCCAAAAATAATTTGAAAATATTAAAAGTCTGTCAGGATGAATTAAAGTATTGTGATTTCTGTTCACAAAACAAGTGCTTGACACAGATGAGAAATGATGTCTGACTGTAGATTCAAAATTATGTTAATTATGACTTTTGACACATTAGCTGTCATGTAAGCGAAGCCTTACTACTTAAACTTTCACAGGAGGCCTTTAAAACACAAATAAATAAATGGAACAATGTGAAGGTGCATTAACTAGCTCAAAATTCCAACACTGCTGCAGCCACACTGCTTTGGATACCAAGCTGGCACTAACAACAGGTACTTTAGAGACATCCTTATACTCCAGTGTCCTGCAAAGACCAAAACCTGTCTGGAGAGGATCCATCCTTTAACCAAACTTCAGAGACTATGTCCAAACAGAGAAGCCCAACGCCTGTGGGCAGTAGGTCCAAAAGTCCTACCCCTAAAATAATTTAAAAAAACAAAAAGGGGCAAGCTACTTTGGAAGCAAAAGCAGAAGCTGATGAGCACTTCTCCAAGGGCCAAACACTGGACGTGTAGGAGAGGCAAGACATTCAGTTCAAAAGCCCAAGCAAATTCTTACCCCAGAGGAGCTACTGTGACTGGCAGCAACACGAGAGCGTTTAGTACGCGATGCGACGCTTTAACCATCTTCCTGCTCTCAGTCTGGCAGGTAAGGAAGGCTACATGACAGAACAAGGCCAAGCCAGACAAAAAAAAGCCTTTAACTACATCTTCCTTCTACACGTGTACTGATTAGAAAGGCAACTCAACACTCATAGGAGTTCTCTGCCAAAAATCAAGTTACAATGAAGTTCTCGCGTTGCCTTTTGCCTCTTCTCTTAAACTACCTGGCAGTCATCACAGCAGCTGGCATTTAAAAATAGGAATTTCCACTAATTACTACAAGGATAACAACACTCATCCAACCACAAGAACTGCTGTTGAGTGAACTCCACCTCCTCCCAAATTCAACAGGGTAACGGCAGCTCCTGGAGTTGTCACTAAACTTTCCTTCTGGTCCACTGTGGAGCAGAGGGCACCTTCTAATTCCACATTCCAAGTGGTTGGGGTGAGTGAGAGACCTCACTGGGAGCTGCTGCTTCGAGGACAGACCCGCAGCACCTCTATAGCGTATCCAAAACAGGACGAGTAACCAGAAAATACAAGTGGGAACACGTATCGAGCACTTGTTGTTTCTCCTCTGGAAGCGTGCTGATCCGTGGTTTCAGAGGTCTGCAATCCACCTTCACTAGCATTTTGAATTTTACCTGGGAAGAAAAACTTTGTTTCCCTCAGCATTATTTAACCTCACTTTGTTAGTTACCAAGTATAGGAGAACGTGATCGAAGTAGAGGGGAGGAAAAAATAAGTGGTATTTAAGAAATGTTGTAATTAATTCAGCTGCAACGCTTGGCTCCGGAACAGTTCTTTAACCATCCTGTTACTGTTGCACACCACTTTGATGCATACAGTATGCAAACAAATATCAGATGTTTGGAGGCAATAAGAAAAATCAAATATGCTATGTAGAAAAAAAACAACAAAAAACCCACAGCGTTCGGTTTCGTCTGCACCGCCCATCAAGGTAAAGCAGCACACAAACATCATACCCATGTCAGTAAAGCAGATGCAAGACACAACTCACTTTAAGTGCTATCAAAAACCTGTTAGCATCTTTAAAACAGGGTATTTTGAATAATATTTAAGAGTGGAGCAGTTATAAGCTGCTGCTATTCCGTTCCCAGCTACACAAGCGGAAGAAATTGAGAAAATGCGTTAACGACGATGTGGTTTACGAAGGGGGAGGTGTGACCAAAGCGGCCAAACTCCACCAGCACTGAGGAATCTCACTTCACAATGGTGTGATCACCACCAAAGGGGACTCCTTTGAAAGGGTGAACAGACTAGACCAGGATCTTAGACTTAATCTGGAGCAGCCAAGCGCTTGCCCCTTCCGTTGACGCCAAGCGAAGGTGCTCCGGCACCTCGCTTCGTTAAGCGTGGACAGTCATTTTAGATTTTCCAAGAGACTGACAGCGAGTAGTTAACCATAACATTTTCTTACATGACTTACACTTCACTGCTCGAAAGGAAAAGGTAGAGGATTAGTTCTGAACGTGCTCGACTGCTGTACGTACCCTTCTATGATCCTCCAGTTGCCTCTGCGGTAGACTTTGATCAAGCTCCTGCTGCGCGTGCAGAAATTTCATTTGAAAGCAGAACAACACTCAAGAGACACTAACATCTTTGCACTCATGGAAAATATAAAGGGAAGTCACAGCCGAAAGCAAGGGGGGAGCTGAGGAAGATCGACTGACAAGCTATCGGAACAGAACATCTGCCCTCCATTAACTCTGGCAGCACTTAACTGGTCTGCTCTGCCACCCTGCAGCAGACCACCACGGCATGCACGTGTGCCAACACATTCTCATGGCTTTCAAGAAGGCACAAAGCCTGGCTCATTTCTATTTATTTTTTTTTTTTTTTACAGTTCCCAGGAACACCCAAGAGTTTGCAGAACTCACCCCGTGCATGCCCATGCTTACACAGACACGGATACACACACACACGCACAAACACCCCGTCCCACTATACGCACACTTCTGGTGGAAGTGCAGGTACTTCAAGGTATCTGACCGTGGTCAACGAAGCTCTTTTGAGACTGCGGAGGGACTCCCACAAAACCTAGGGGGTTCCCCTTCCAGTGCCATGGACTTCACTGATTGACTGAACAAAGTCCCTCGGCACGTGCACGTTTCCAAACCAGATCTTGCTTATTTGAGATATGAAGTATATCAAGGAAATCAATTTTTCAGGAATGGAAGTTCCACTTTGTAAACTTGAAGTACGTTGAGGTTTTGGGTCTTTAAAAGCATTCTGAAGATGCACAGGAACGACCGGGAACATCCAGGGACCCATCTTAAACCAGGAGCCACCTCCCAGACATCTCAAAGTCATTCTATGACCACGCAGACTTCAACACTACTCCACAAAAATTACAAATACAAGGTCTAAACCACCACAGACTGCTTTTTTTCCTTCATGATTTCTAAACGTATTTATAAATGTCGTATTTATGGAGTTGAGAATATCAACAGTCTCCTGGATATCTGTGGGTTCAGCTGGGTTTGCGTAGATACAGCACCCAGTTGTCTTCTGACACCTCCGTTTCCTTATCGAAGTTTTTAAATATGTGAGACAAAGGGAAAAAACAAATTCTGTAGGAGGATTTTTTTGCAAAATTAGCATTTTACTAAAGCAGGGGAATTTGAGGAGAGGTTTTTCAAACACCATCTCCCTTAAAAGCTAAGGGCAAATGGCTGAAAGACCTGTACTGCCTTGGGCTTGGGCAAATGTGTCCTTTGGGTGTTTTACTTGGTCCAGGAACACAGATTTAGGACTGGTTTACATGCTTTTACCTATTTTGAGACTACTACGCTTGATGCTGCATTGGATGAAACCACTTCAACAAATCTCCTTATTTCCCACAGTCTAGCACCAGGCAGGGACACACATTTCACAGGGTTTTTACCAACAAGACACTCCACCAGGACTACTTCAAAACACCGATATTTGCCTCTCGTACAAATATAGGTGGGTGACACACCTCTACAGAGCTTTCCGTTTCTGGAGGTTGCGGCAGCTAGTTGAAAGTAAAATGCAGAGAAATTAGTCATTCTTCAAGAATCTTTCACTCCAACAGAAATCTAGTGGTCAACACTTAGGGGAAGGGAGCTGGCAAAGCGCTCGACTCCGGCTGAGTCATCACAAATGAATTACAGCCCTAATTACGATTTACACCCTCCCGCCCACCCACCCAGCTCCTAAAAGGGCCACATTTAGAACATTTAGCAGGTATTCCTTTGAACATCCCAAACTACTTGGCACGAACACAGAGGCACAAGCAAAAATTTTCGGCTGCAGGTGCACACAGGTCTGAGATGCAGAACTGCCTGGGTCACCCCCAGCAGGGAGGAGGAGGAGGAGGAGGAAGCCAGGGCTGCATGTCACAAAGGCAGCAGCCTTACAGTGCTCCTTGAAAAATGTTTTCAGTGGGTTCTCATCTATAAACACACTTTTCTTGAGAGAAAAGCTACAGCAGCAAACACGAGCAACGGAAGAAGAGGCTTAAGGGGTGATAAGCTTTTCGAATTTCATGTGCTGATGCCGATCATCACATCGAAATAGATGAAGACAAGCAACTTTTATCTACAGCTTAGACGTACAACAGAGACCCAAACATTCAAAACGAAACTGCCTACTTAATAGGGGCTAAATTGATTTAACTTCTCGGGAACGGACACGAAGAAAGAGGATGACGACACCACAGTAATACCACATTCAGTCGGCCACTCGTTGTCCGCGCCTGCCTCGAGGGCACACGAACTAGACAGACAAATCAAGCACAGGCTGGGAGAGCGACCATGGTATTTTAACCTAACATCTGCTGCGGCCTAGGAAACGCGCTGCAAAGGGAGAAGGAGGATATGAGATCCGTGAGTTGAAATAGAGACTCCGCTTTCCAGGAAGGAGCCGGAGGAGTCAACGCTTCCCCTGCGGTGCTCTGCGGGCAGGGGGCTCCTTGGCCAGGAAGAATCGTTCTCCGTTCTTCTCCTAATGGACTTTCCTCCTGGCTAATTCACACGGCCTTTCGTACGCCGTTTCCTTGCATTGTCACCGCTCTTGGAAACTTCACAAGCATGCAAACCATTTCTCTCTTGGTCAAATTGAAGCTGGGAGTATTTAAGCCAGAGGATCCAAAGCTAACAGGAAGAACCTCATTTCTGCAGAGGAACACAGAGTTCCTGCACAGCCCCCTTCAGACACCCTTGCCACTTGTAGGCTGGACACTGGAAACGCCGTACCGAGTCATTAGGGAGTCTGGGCACATTGTTCTGATTGCCGACACCGTCTGCACAACCTGCTTCAGAGTAAAGTAAAAAAAAATTCCTCCCTTCTTAAGCAGTCAACAGCAGCAAGGAAACAGTGCCTATTGCCCCGTAAGGGAAATGAAGTACCTTCCTCCCAGGGATGGGGAGGCTGAAGGTGGCAGGTCAAGTGGCCATGACTGCCACAAGGTAACAGACTGGACCTTGGAATCTGCCTTATTCCCAGGCTGATACCAACCCCAAATGAATACAACCCCAAATGAATCACAGAATAGTAGGGAGTGAAAGGGACCTCGAAAGATCGAGTCCAACCCCCTTGCCAGAGCAGGAACCTAGAGTAGGTCACAAACATTGGTGTCCCTTTTAGGGCTGAAAACCAGCACTAAGCATCAGCGTGAAATTGTTTTGATCTTTCTAGCTTACAGCAGAGAAGGAGACAGTACATATTCTAGCTCGGAAGTTCCTGTGCTTCCCCAGCGCAGCGCAGACGTATAAATAGCTCAACGTGCCAGAACCAGCCCCACAAACTCATCTGCAAGCAAAAGCTGCTGCCCTTGGCAATGCTCAGGTGGACAACTCCAAAGAAGCACCGCCTTCAGCAATCTTTCAGTGAGAATGTGAACTCCCAATACTGAAATTGTTATTCTTTGAGTCAAAATGAGTTAAAATAGGAAAGCATCACCGAGTTGTAGCTACTGCGCTACGCTTGGCACTGTGCTGTGTGCTGCAACAGGAAAGTTTATCAGGTTAGACGAAATGAACAGGATGGGAGAGTAGACTGGAACAGTCATTTCCTAGATTTCATTTGCTTCCATATACCTCAGCTCTCCACCTAAAAGAAAAGTGATGGTTTGAGGGGCAAGTTTATGGAATACCGAGACATTTAGCTAACAGAGGCTAGGGGAGCGGCGTGGACACAGTGGCCAGCTTTTCAACTGGAATGCAGTGGGTGGCAGGTCAGAGGAGAGGTCAACATCTCAACTTTTTGCTAATGGTAGCTAAAGTTCCTTTCAACCTCGTATGCAAAACTCCCTCTTCCTTTGAAGTTTCCATTCTCACAAGGCCAGCAAATAAACCACTCATCATGAGCCATAACAGGAGAATTACAGTTTCTTTGACCTGTAGGTGACCGTAACGCGTTCAGCATCCATTTCCCCAACACCGGCTGCGTGTGTTTCCCAGAGAGGCCTTTATCTGGCTCAACAATGGATGTATCCACCTCAAAAACCACCAAAGCAAGTGACAGCTCAAGTGTGAACTCATTACATCGCAACTAAACGTGATATGGAAAAGGTTTCAGTCCTTTTCCTTTATGGTTTTGAAGAAGGTATGAAAGCTTTACTTTCATTTGCTTTCAAAATAGCAATCAAGATGAAAGTTGTCTAATCCTGTCTTTCAGAGAAAATTCAAACAATGAGCGCTGTGGATAAAAAAACCTGGAAATGGTTTGAGGAAATAGAGAAAGATTTTTCATTCAGGTTTAAAGCCTCAGGATTGCTTTTCACAGTATACATATATATTTATTTTTTTTTTACACTGAACTACGTAGTAAACATCCAGAAAGCTGACTGCTGAAAAGGCTTAAAATGCATTTAAAAGGCAGGTGGAGATTTCAGTTCACATAGACTGGGTCTCCTCCAGGTAGTGGCTTTATTAAACCAGGATAGAAAACGTCTGATACTGTAGTGTTAAAAACGGACAGGAAACAATATTATCGAAAAAAACCCATGTTTGTGAGAGCACACACATGAACTCTCTCAAAAACCTGATCCTTTTCCTTCGGCCTCACCAAGTTTCAAAATTTTGGCAGAATCACGGACAAGCCAGCATAATTACAAGCAGAAACCTCCTCTGCTTCATTTCCCCTAGTCCTCCTTTAACCTCCTCTACTCCACCTCCAAGTTCAAAGGATGGAGAGGTGGCCAACCTCAGACCGCTCAACTTCCATTTTCCAAACCACCTCACACCTTCTTTAGGTCATTTCCCAAATATCCCTCTAAATGGGGCAGGAAGGCGAGCAGCTGGTGCAAGGCAGTAGTAAACTGACACCCGTCCCGGGAGCTCTTCAAGATCAACACCGAGCATTTTGAGGCAGCTTAGTCAAACCCAATTGATTTGGCTCAGCAGAGAAGCAACGGCGAGAAGTGCCCTGCGCAGGAAGTCGGGTTAAATTACCGAGCGGGGCCTTCTGGTCCCAAAATCTGTGAATTCAGGAACCAACCCAACTTTGTGCATATGGCATCTAATTAACGGGGTGGCGGAGGGGAGAGGTTTGGCACAGAGGAGGAAATAAAAAGGGGAAAAACACAACTACAGAGGCAGTCAGGCAAAGATCACATGAAGCTAGGATGAGAACTCGAGAGAAGATCTCGGCTGTACGTTAACCTGAAACCACAGCCCTCTGCCTCAGCTTTTGTGCGACCATCTCCCGTTATCAGCTGGAGTTCCAGTGGGACCGGCTGTTCAGGCAAGTCCTGGAAGCCCCTTTTCCGATTTTTCTGAATTCCTTCTCTTTTTGAAACGCGTTCAGCAGAGTTCTTAAGACACACAGCAAAAGCACCTTCTGGTCTGATTTGTGCCAACAGACAGGAGCACAAATTACACTGCAGTCCTTTGTAACTCTTCAATAGTAACAGCAGAAAACTCCACCTAGGCTGCCTGCTTGTCAAGTCTCCCTTGATAGGCCCATACTTTTACCTTCTAGAATCAGGAAAAAATAACTGGATAGGAAATTTCTAGCCTAGGTGTTGGTCAGACACACATTTGACTTGCTAAGGATAAATTTCAGGACAGGAGGAATAATGGGGAACGTCAAGCACTGAATTTCTTTGACAAACTCCCCACGTTGTAGTTTACCATCGGAACAGGCTCACGTGGAAGCTGCCGAAAAGTGTATTTTTAGTGATTTTAGCATAAATCAAGAGGCAGCAGGAGATGTGGAGCAGCACCTTGTCCTTGGCACGGTTCCTCCAAAGTCACGCAGCTCTCCCAGCCCTTGCAGAAGACACAAGGGATTTCTGGGGTGGCAGAGGCAGCCCCGTGGCTCCCACCAGCACGTGATGGAGCAGCAACCACACGCGTACTCTGCCTCTCCTCGCTGCTCCGGCGCACACCCAGATTTGGGACGTGGCTGAACGTTCCCCCTCCCTCCCTTATCTCAGTGAGTTTGCAGAGACTTTGAGCGCTGCCAGACGATGAGGTGGGAAATTTGGCATAAGGGCTGTCAGTGCCTGCACGGAAAGGTCACCGAGATCTGCCTACGGGAATGCCTCCTCTCATTTTCCAGAGTTTTCAGTTGAGGCAGCATGTTTTACTTGGGCTGGGGCTTTCCTGGAGTCAGAGACCTCAGTCTCTGATACGCCACTGACCTTCAGTCAGAGAGTGCAATCACTTAATTCTCTTTCAATGTCTTGCATTTCTTCTACAACACTCAATAGAGTCAGAACTATCTTCACTACACATTCTACATGAGCAGGTTTAATTAGTAAGATGGCATATAACTATTTAATTATTATTTTTTTTGGTCACAACTAACTGTAAGAAGTGTTCCAGGCTCCTTTCCCAAAGAGCTTCACCAGTTCCAGTTCGTGCAATAAATACAGTCCAAAGATTGCAGGATTTCTGAAAGGAAAAAAAAAAGGCAGCCCACAAAAATTTATGAGCGCCTGCATTTCCTTTGCTCGAGACATAACAAGTGAAGCACTGTCTAAAGTGCTAATACACAAGAGAAAGAACTGTGGAGCTAGCTCTTTCTACAAGGAAAATAATTTCTAAGCTCATCTTCCCAGCATTTAAGAGGTTAATGAATTTTCCAATTCCAATCAAAAGATGCATATATTTTGCACCTCACTCGGCCACTGCAGTTTTACTTTATCATTGATAAAGAGCACGGAGGAGGTTACCTCAGCCAATCCCTTCGAACCAGGATTTTCAGTTCCCTTTTCACCTATTTCAAACCTCAAGACCAAAAAGGAAGAGGCAAAAAAAACCCAACCAAACTCCAAATCTATCTCGAGTGGGTCTGCAGGTGGATAATGTTTTATCAGCTGCATAAAGATACGCCCTTACTGAGTAATAAGAGAAAAACCCCAACAACAACAGAACAACCCAAGGTTCGACAATTTTAATTCAGTTTTTGAATTTCAACTCCTAAAAGGACTAAATAATTACAAGGGAAATACTGGGTGCTTATTGGGTTTGGTCATTTTGGTGTTTACTAGCCCTTGCCTCAGCTCTAGGGTGGGGGAAAGCAGCAGAGCACCCTGAAAAACAACCCCCAGATCCCAGGGAATGGGATGGGTGGTCACGAGAAGCGGCGGCAGCTCCCGGCACGGTGAGGCTCGCCGGGACTGTAAACATCTCCGCCGCGTTTATTGGCAATTACCGCTGAAGGTCACACAGCAGCAGAGGGCCCAAATTCCAGGAAAAAAAGCTGTTCTTATGTAACTGCTGCCTGAATGTTGGCAGGTGCCCAGTGGAGCGGCTCACTGCAATGTGGCTGGGAGGAGGGGGGGGGAATGGAGATAAAAAAAAAAAAGAAAGAGAAAAAAAAAAAAAGAAGTAGGACATCTCGCAGCCACATTCAGCATCCTGAGCATGCCACCTGCAGGTCAGCAAAATACAGTTCTCGCCTTTTCAGTCCATAAAATATTCACGTGTTTCTTGAGGACGTGCGTGTTTTTTAGTGCCCAGGTGGAAACTGGGCCACCCTGTCCCCAGACACCTCGGAGAGCGGCTGGGAACGTGGCGTCGCAAACAGAAAAACCTCAGCGGGGAGGGAGCTGGGCTGCCTGAGCTGTCCTGGACCACAGGGAGCCCACGGTGGAGCTCATCAGCTCAACTCGAGTTCTGAAACACCGCACGAGCTGCACTCGGATGGTGCCGGGACTTTTTGGTGGGTTGAGGATTCAATTAGAAGTAAATTAAGCTGTTGTGTCTAATGAGACCAGGGCTGAGTTATCGCTGGCAGGTGAAGATTTACACTTGATGGCACTCAAGAAAAAATTACCTTGGTCCTGGAACCTCTTTCTGTGAGGGGACCAGCGCAGTCAGCAGCTCCACCAAGAACAGGATTACAGCAGTTCCAGCCCAATAAGGAGCCCAGCAAGAGAGACTCAGCCAGAGGGCTTTTACTGACAACGCGTCACTGCCCTGCCTTGGGGGTTTCTACTTTCTTCGTCACTTGAGACACCTGCACAGAGCCAACGTTAAAACCACCCTATTTTGCTCTTCAGCTCAAGTCAGACCCCTGCAGCTCCTACAATCCCTCTGAAGCTCCAGGAGAGCCCCAGAAACAGGGGGCCTGTCACAAATCAAAAGAGAAGCTCTGAGCACACAGCTCCCTCAGATCAGGGCAAAACCAAGACGACCACATTGCAAGTGAGGTGCAAATAAGGTGCAAAATGGTTTATAGTTTCCGATGGTTTGGGTCTTCTACCAAAACAAGCTGTGCTTTTCATCCATCGTCCATGATTTCTTTCCCTCTCTTTTTCTTTCCCACTCTTTTTTTTTTTTTTAAATACCAGTCTTATGCAGCCCCTATCCCAAAGGTCTATGCATTTTTATGCGTTTACAGGAACCTGAATGTTTTCAAAATACTGCAAGATAACTCTCATTCTTAGCATATCCTCATTTCTGTCCCCAGAAGAAAAACCTTTCACATGAATCTTGACACAACAGCAGCTGCTGCAGGGTTAAAAAAAAAACGAACAACGAAATAAAACAAAACCACCAAACAAAACATCTAGAAAAGCTTAAAGATGCTGCAGCCATCGTTCTGCCCAACCAGATCACGGTTCTCAGACTACAGTAATAAATGTTGAAAACAAACACCGCACGCTACGGCGCTTCTTGGAAAACTCCAGTTCCTTCCTGTCCTTCATTCCAACAAGAAGGGAATTCCAGATAAACCTCTCAAGAAGGCCAATAGTATTAAACTCTGCTACCCATCCGCTTCTCCAGCTCTGAGGATGCTCCTGCAATCCTCCAGGGCTCGGCTGGGGATGTGCAGGGGCTGCGGCCGACCTTGGGCTCAGGTTGCAGAGCTCACCATCCTTCCTGTTCTGTTCTGCTCTGCTCTGCTGGGGATTTCCTACTGCTGAGGTGAATTCCAGCATTATTCATCCAGCTCCAAGGGCACTCCCTTCTCTTCACTCACAAAAGGTCTTAAGGGCGACCAGAACGGTGATTTTCTGTCATGACTTTCAGTAAGAAATGCACAAACCTCTTGGTATTTGTAGTATCTTTTATCACTTGGACTCACCACTCACTGAAATTACCTTGCAGTAATGTATATGAGATATATAAGATTTATAAATCAGCCTGTGTATACAAGCACACAAATATTCCAAAATCATGCCATAAGACAGCTACTTTAACAGAGTTTTACCCAGAGGGATTAAGAAGCATTTCAGCTGATCAGAAAAAATAAGCTGTGAAAAGATGGACCAAAAAAAAAAAGAAGTTAATTTTACTAATACTGGAGATTGCTGTATTTTTTGCCCTGTTTGTGGTTCCCAGGGTTGACAAGGGGGAAAGCAAAATCCACGGGATTTCTTTTGCAACTTGGTTCCAGCTCCATCCGAATCCCTTTCTCTAAGCAGCCAGCGCAATGGTTCTAACCACACCTGCTCCCTCCAGGAACAATAAAGTTCCTCCTTTGCAGCCTCCTAAATTGTTCTGCCTGATTTACTGCAGGAAAGACAGCACCTTACAGCCAGAAACTGAAGGGGAAAGAGTTTCATATTATGCTTTAATTTGCAATTAAACAATTCAGGTTTCTGTCTGAAGTTTCTCCAAGATCCAATTATACTTGTGTGCTATTCTGGGAAGCTGCGGCACCACGCGATCGAAGGGTTTAGCGCCGGATGGAAACGTTCACGTGCAAAGCCAGAGCAGGCTGATGGTGTCTACTCTTCAGGTAAGAGGGGAAAAAAAAGAAAATCTTAGTTTATAAACAAAGGAAATAGAAAATAATGACACCAGAGGTTAGACACCCACAGCACCTCTGTAGCTACAGAACACTGAAAGTTTGGTGTGAAGTCTCAAGACACACCTGAGATGTCTCATAGACCAGCACAGCTCAGAGGTGATGGAGCAGTAACTGGGCTTGCGCCACATGAAAAATGTCAAAGTTCTGTCATTCGGCCCAAAATCACGCTCTTGCTCTCTCCACACATCCCACCCATCAGCTCCCACTGGCTCTCGTGAGGAATTCTGCTCCTTTCCCCCCACCAAGAGCTTCCAACTCAGCCCTGGGCGATGCCTGCGCTTTTTGGTCAACATTTCTGACCAGTAGTTTGGATTTCAAACCCATTGCAACAGGCAAGATCCTCAAATATTACTTAGCTTGCAGAATGAAGTTTACTCAGTGAATTCAGCTGATAAACATCAAAATTAACAAGCTCTGCAGAAAGCAATTTATGGCATCCTTCATTATCTCCTCTACTGAATAAAGAGTAGTAACATTTCAAGCGTTTTAAGTGGTTGAATTTTGTTCCAAATGAAAGGTTGGCTTGGGAGAGAACACAGGAAACAAAGCACGGAGAGGAAAATATTTCTTTTTTTTCCTGGTATTTCAGTAAAATAAGGTGCCAGTCAACCACTTTCTCAGTATTATACATTTATGCAAAAAGAATCTCTAATTTAGCGCCCACACGTGGGGCGTTTTTTTTTTTTTTCCCCCGAGCTGGATGAGGAAGTTGAAGAAGCAGAGACAGCTCAGCTCCCTCTCTCCACCCCAGGTGCCAGTGCCCGAACCAGACACACCGCTTTGAAAAAAGTCCTTAGAAAGCTTAATTTCAGTGCAGACTCAAAGTCCTCACTCAAATGTGGCTTTTCCGCCTGTAAAACAGCCACGTACAGCAGAAGGGCAGCCCGGGCTGCCGGCTGGTGGCATGGCCTTGATGGCAGGAAGTTTTTCAGGCAGAGCTTCAGAAGGCAGTCATGTTCACAGGGTTACACCGCACCGCTTGCACAACACAAGCCGACGTTTTACGGGGCTCGATAATACCAAACCTTGGCCAAGAAGCAACAGGAAGGGCCGCGAGACGTTGCCGTGACTTGGGAGACTGTCACCTTTTTGGGTAAATAGAGTTTCTGCGCAAGGACCCGGCGGCACCGTGCCCTGGGAGGAGTGAGTAAAGGCTCTTGTTAGTCAATGAGTGGAGGAGCCTCATCCAGAGGACTCCTCCATCTTCTGCAGGAAGACCACTGAACCTCAGCATTCAGTTTTGCTGAAAGAGCCTGTTCACTGCTGACGGGGTGAAGGCGGCCGAGTGCTAAATGCTGACGTTTTAAATGGTGCTCCAACAGCCCTCAGATCTCGTCCTACACCTCATGGGATCTAGTGTGGCACCAGAGGATTGCAGGCCACCCGAAATTCTAGCTGCATTTGGACTAATAGTCCAAGTGAGGACATATAGAATTCGTTATGGTTACTATTCCCAGCGTTAGACACACGGCAGACCGAAAACTCAACTACTTCACCGACACAGGCATACAAACTGGAAAGCTTAACGCTAAGGAGACAACAGGACAGATCACAGGGCTACTCAGAAAACAAACACCATAGAAACAACACCGTAGAAAATAGATAAAAATTAAAACCTCAGCATTATCCAATTCAATGGTAATCTGCCGGGAAAGAAAGAAGGGGAAGAATTGAAAGTTAGAGTTAGT
Source organism: Baryphthengus martii (assembly GCA_013396935.1). Classification (NCBI taxonomy): domain Eukaryota; kingdom Metazoa; phylum Chordata; class Aves; order Coraciiformes; family Momotidae; genus Baryphthengus; species Baryphthengus martii. The sequence goes on from VWZK01014558.1 coordinate 32,322, forward strand.
AAGAGAAATTACAAAAAAATGTCACGTTAGGATGTTAGAAATCATTTAACACTTCAAGGCTGCAATTCAACACCGTGGGTATTTCACAGTCGCACAAGTAACGTTTGCAAGCGCGGGGCCGCGGTGGGTTCGGGAGCCGGCGCCGCTGGAAGCGCCGCGCCAGGGAGCTTCGGAGGCAGGATGCGCCCTGGCTTTGTTCCTGTGCCAAGCGCCAAACCGCGCGGGACTGGGCTGACCCACGGCCAAGAACTTCACCCTGGGGCAGAGGAGTCGTCACCAGCGTGAGCTGTGAGCAGCAGGACGAGCGCGGAGGTTGGATTTCCAGTTTGGGAAGGAGAAAAGGGAGATTTTTCCAACATTAAGTCCTGCAGAAGGGAGGCTAATCATCTGGTAGGTGCCCAGGAAGACGTGGATGATTGACATGTTTCAGCAAAGTAAAAAACCTGGGTCTAGCCTACACTGTCAATGCAGCGAAGCTTCCTGCCTATTAAATATACCACAGTCTGCTCCCCATCACGGAGCGAAGCCGAGCGCGTGCCAAGACGAGGAGTCTTCAGCAATATGGAAAACTTCGAGCCTTCCCACAAGCTCCTGTACATCTGTGTTCTCCCCATGTGGTTTTTTTTTTGTTTGTTTGTTTTTGGTTTTTTTTTTTTCCCTGAGCTGTTTAACGACACCCTGCGCTAGTGGGAGCGGACAACACCGCGCCCTCATCACGCTTCCCGCCTCCGAAAGGGACAAGCGCACGGGCCGGGAGGGCGCGGCGGTTTACTTCTTTGCGCCGAGAGGAGGAGGAGCGTTACCTTTTCCTACATCAGATTGTTCCAGCGAGCACCACATGGCGTTACAGCAGATGCACAGGCGCTGCCAAAAGCTTCCCTGGCGCTCCGCTCGCTCAACGTCACTTCCAAGTGACTGCTGTCGGCTCTGGGAGCATCTGACCTACAAGAGATGCTCCTTGTGCGGTCGAGATGCTGGTCACAAGAAGTTGTTTTGCCAGCTTACCTACGTAAGGCCTCCTGGTTTGAGAATGGGGGTCCAAGGGGATTCCCCCCCTCCCTTTTTTTTTTTTTAATGCTCCAAGATGATTTTAAAATCAAAAGGTATTGCCTTTCAAGTGGTGACTAAATACAGTTATATGAGTCACAAGGGAGAATAAATACGATTGCGCTTCTCACAGCCAGACAGTAAAAGCTGTTCTACTACTAGTAGCAGTCTATCTGTCAGCAATCAGCTGCTTTTTCCTACTCGGAAATCCACTTCACAGGCAAGCGCGGTCTTATCTTGTCTTATGTAACTGATCTCCTCTTTCAGAAATCAACGCTGCTTCTACGCTTCAAAGACTTGTAGAACCTTGTAGGGTTCTCTCCATGGTCTGAAGGGTGTAAGTTGTGTTAACTGTATCTTCCAGAAATACTGCTTCACTCCAGTTGGCCAAAGTCAAGTCTAAGGAGCTCTTGTAAATCAATTTCCATTTAGAAAAAATAATCTGAGTGGCATATTGAATTTAAAAGAAAAAATCCAGGTTTTGTTGGTGGATAGTATATCTAGTATATATCACCCATCCTTTCTGTTACTTGAGGTGACCTCGGAGAGTCTCTCTTGGCTCTTTTTAACAGGAGAATGTACACTGCTCTGCTAACAAAGTGTAAAACTAAATCTAGGATGATGTCGCTTAATCTTTTACACCCCCAGCACCGGGCAACAGGAAATATCCGCCCTCTATGCTGGTTACAGAGGAGCACGGAGCCCAGCTCCCAACTCCCTTTTGCAGGAGCAGAACAACTTCTCCAGGCTACAACCGGTCCCCTGCCAGGTCAGGCTTGTACTAATGTCACAGATGTCCTAGGAAAGGACCGTCAGGAGAGGACAGGAAGGCTCTGCAGGGCTTCACCTTGAGCTGTTACAACCCAGCACACGATGCCACCGCTCCCGCAGACAAGGACAACGGGCTGAAAGTGAAGTTGGAAGCTGCAGATGCTGCCCTTTCGCACCTCCCCTGCTCAATCCACCTACATATGCTGCTTTCCTGCAGTTGGTGAGGGCATTTCCCCCAAAGTTCATTGGTTTATTTAAAAATATTGCTACTGCAAAGTGAAAAATAGCTCCTTGAGTAGGACTGTGGGTCTACAGCAAAGCAGCCGGAAGAACTGGGAGCTGGGCTGGGCTCTGAGAGCTCAGGGATAGCGGCAGCACATGGGAAGAGCGTTCCCTGACAGGGCAGGGAGCTCAGCTCTGGCCATCCCTACCCTCTGGGCATTTTCCTGGGAGTCTCCCAGTTCTGCCCTTCGCTGAGCTGGGCGTGCTCAGGTAACAGCCCACGTGCGCACCCACACGCACCCTCCTCCACATCTCTGCCTCTGGCTGGACTGGAAATAGAGCACTATGTTCTGCTCCTCTGTCCTCCTCGTTCACAGCTGGGCTGGCCAAAGCAGGGGTCACGTGCAACATGGAATCACTGAATCATTTAGGTTGGAAAAGACTTTAAGATCATCCAGTCCAACCAGGAACCCATCCCTGCCAGGGCACTACTAACCCCTGTCCCTCAGCACCACATCTCCACACCTTGGAAACCCCTCCAGGGATCATGGGGACTCCAGCCCTGCCCTGGGCAGCCTGGGTCAGGCCTGCACAACTCCTCCTATGAAGAGATTTTTCCTCAGCTCCAACCTAGACCTCCCCTGGGGCAACTTGAGGCTGTTGCCTCTTGTCCTATCGCTTGTTCCTTGGGAGCAGAGCCTGACCCCCACTGGCTCCAAGCTCCTGAATTTCAGGGAGTCGTGGAGAGCCAGAAGGTCTCCCCTGAGCCTCCTTTTCTCCAGGCTGAACAAGCCCAGCTCCTTCAGCCGCTCCTCACCACACTCCTGCTCCAGACTCTTCCCCAGCTCCATTGCCCTTCTCTGTACACTCTCCAGTCCCTCAAGGTCCTTCTGGGAGTGAGGGGCCCAAAACTGACCCCAGTATAAATCTCAGCTGGCCAGTGAGCCTAGAGGTTCCTCTGCCTTCCGAGCACCTTCTTGCTCTTGCAACTGCAGCTACAGCTATAAACGATAACCATCATGACACTCTCTGACCCCTGAAGATTCTGCCTTTTTGTGCTGTGAACCCGGCACTATGCCACAACTTTAAACCCTACAGCAAGCAACAACTGGATGTGAGACACCATCTGCTCCCGGGCACGGGCTCCCAGTTGCAGCAGTTGCGCAGCACTGCCTCCCCCAGGGCCAACTGTTGGTTCTCAGTCGCTCACGAGCACGTTTCACTGGGAGGGTGTATTGCTGCGCACACCCATCACATGTCACCACAATAACCTCAATGGCTTAGAAATTCACGAGATACCTTAGAATAGGATTTTGAGGTTGACTGTAGGAATGTCTAGATACAGGAACAGATGGGCACAGACACACTCTTCTGGTGCAAATAGAGACTAGGGCTGCACCGACAGAAAAATGTTCTTCTCAACAAGACAAAGGAGTTGGATGGGAAAAGGAAAGATTAAAAAAGCCACGGGTGGGTGTACAGACAGTTCCCATCTATAATTCACAACAAGATGATGACTCAGATGTATATAAATTAAAAGTCAACTACAAAATACCCTCTTGTTATGCGATCTGACGCAGAGTCACCTAGACTCAGAGAGCAGATAAAGAGGTTCTATCTTTCATTAAAAGGCAATGAAATCAGGTATTTTTACAGTACCAGCAACTGCAGGAATTAAACTTGCAAGTCAAAAGTAGAAAAGCAACAGAAACAAGCTTACCTTTTCCAATTACACTTGAAGTTATTACTTGACTAAAACTGTTTTGTTCCTGATCCAGTAGAGAAGTGCTTACACACACAAAACACAGCTTGAAAGAGTGAGAATTTTATTTGCCTTTACTGAATAATAAAGAGGGTGCTTCACAGGAGTGATGAACTGTAAGTTACGGTACCTTTTCTCCATAGCCTCTGTCTTTGGTCATCATTTCCCTGAGTGTCTGTAACACTTTAATACACAGTTTCTCCTCGTTCTCCTCCAGAAGCTGTTTAGTGTGTTTTATTAACCTGAAAATAACCAACCACAGCTCTGGTTAGTATTAATATTCTAAAAATGGGGCAAGACGTACGGGGCTATCTTACTTAAGTGGTTTAAACTGTAAACAACTTTTATTATCATACCATTATACAATCATCTTGGGAACATTCTCTCAAGCGCAACATTTAACCAGCTACCATGGCCTTTGGTGAAGTTGTGAAGGAAACTGCATCTGGTGGGCAGGAGGATGGACCCCCCCGACCACAGGCAGAAAGGAATCAAGGGAAGGAAGGGGCAGCAGGGTTTAGGACTTGCTGGTCCACCAGAACAAGCATTTAACAGTAAAAATGAAAACTATTCCACATCCTACTTTGTTAAAAACGTACTCAGAATCCTAGGTAATGCAACTAGAAATCCAGCCTGCCCGGGATTTGGTTGTTACTCTGGCACCTTGTTTCCATAAACTCTCTCCATATAATCCACTCCTCCAGGAGGTGATCCGAGAAGGTGGATTCTGCTCTGAATTGTCCTCTAAATGCCCCATAAATCATTCCTTTTCTCTCCCTCCAAGTCCGGACAGCATCTGCATCGGGTGATGCACGTGGTATCAGTCGGCTCTAATCCACTCACCCAGCACTAAGTGCTAGAAGATCAAGTACCATTTGCAAGGTACTTTTGTTCCTTCTTCTGGAGAAGAGAAGCCTGAGAGGGGATCTTATGAATGTTTACAAATCTCTGAAGGGTGGGGGTCAAGTGGAAGGGGCCAGGTTCTTCTCAGTGGTGCCCTGGGATAGGACAAGGGCCAATGGACACGAACTGGAACCCAGGAGGTTCCACCTCAACAGGAGGAGAAACTTCTTTTCTGGGAGGGTGACGGAGCCTGGCCCAGGCTGCCCAGAGAGGTGGTGGAGTCTCCTTCTTTGGAGACTTTCCAACCCCCTGGATCTGTTGCTGTGTGGCCTGCCCTGGGGGATCCTGCTCTGGCAGGGGGGTTGGACTTGACCTCCAGAGGTCCCTTCCAGTCCCTGACATCCTGTGATTCTACGAAATATTACTAGAGTTGAAGGCAGGGATAGAATATCAGGTATCAGCTCAAATATTTTTTACTCAGTTTTACTCGTGATCACAACACTTACCTCCTGCAGCAAACCGAGAACTTTTAAAGCAGGAGCTGTGAGAACCTGTCAATCAATCTTTCCCCTTAAGAGGTTTTTCTTCCCCTCCCTCCAAGGCCAACTGGCACTTACCATACCATGAAATACTGGGCTTCACAAGTACTTCCAAGTACTTCATGTACTTAGCAAGTTGGGCAAGAGGAAGATTGGGGAAAAAGCAAAATGTAATGAAACCCTTCCCAAGAAGCCAGACTTCAAGAGAACTTACTTGCAAATGAAACCTCCGCTTTCACATTTCCTCCTCGCATCCGTGTTCTCGGGGAAGAGCAGCTCAGGCCTGTGAAGCACATCTACCAGCACTGACAGCTCTGCCTGGACAAGAGGACGCAGCCGATCCTCTAAAGCTGACACTATGTCCTAGAACACAACCACAGCAAGATTTTAACCACTAAATACATCTAAATTCACATGTAAATTCATTTTACAAACCACAAAAGAGGGACAGGAGAGTTAGGTCTGTTCTGCCTGGATAAACGAGGTTAAACACCTCAGAGTTTGGTCAGTTAAGACTGTTTTATTGTTCACTAGTCATCTTTAAAACGAAGCCTTGATTTCCAGCGATCCCCCAGGTTTACTTAGTTCCTCTCCCCACCTTTGCAGGTGTTTTTATTGATTTAGGAGAAAGAAAAATGCAGATTCATAACTGCACTGAAACTTGTGATAATCAGCAGGCTTACACTAACTGACAAAAAAGAAGTACTACTGTTAAAATGATACAAAAATAAAATTATTCCCTTTTCCCTCGATGTTTGGAGAGCTTTAGCTACCTTAAAAATGAAACCACATTTATCCTACTGCTTAAACAAGCAGAAAATACCGAGATACCGTGAAGCCAGAGAGGAAGTTTAATCCAATTGATATGGACAGATAGACAGGAATGGATAAAGAGGGAGAAGTTATGCCAGTGAGACTGGGTTGGGCAGTGTTTTTAGATTACATAATACACATTTACATAAAGTTAGTTAGAACTGTTTGCCAGGAAAAGCTTGTGACCTGAGAATACTCAAAGGATAAAGGCGTCGTTCAAGAAGATGAATTTCATTTGGTATAAAAAAGGCCTCATTGAGCAGATCTGAACACAGAATGGAGCTGTAACGCATCAGCCCCTATTTCTAACACCAAATACTAGACTTAAGCAGTCCTTTTAGCAAAAGTAGCATGGCAATGCACACATTGTTGCAGGGCATGACTGGGGTTGAAACTGGTTCCCAAGGAACCGCTGTATCTATTTATCTTGAGCTCTGCCGTTGCTTCCAAGCAGGGCTGGGGCTCTTTTCGTTGTACTGAGAGTTTTGCTGTGCGAGGAGCAAAGCCTTGGAGGAGTTTGGAAGGTTGATGGTGAAAAAAAGTCCTGTCTTATCAAAGGAATATTATGAATGGCGGAACACACATATACTTCAAATACCTTCAAATACCAACATCTCCCAGGACGAGCGTTTCTATACCAATCAGCCGAGCACCTGCAATTACCTGTCTCGATACAACGGTTTCCGTTTGATTTTATGGACAGCACTACAGGATCATTATATTCAGCTTCAGCTAAATCCATTACCAGGTGGCATCTTGACTACTGAACTCCCAAAGATCTTTCTACTTAGCAAATCCCTCCTTTTGTGCAGGTGTGGCCAGCAAGCACTTTGCCGGCGAGGAGGAGGTGCTGGGCAAGTCACCTGTAACCTTTCGATGATGTTTCGATAATCCCTGGAGGCGGCGAGCACCGAATCCCTGCGGGCAGCGTTCCTCGCCGTCATTCGCCAGTTCATCGCCGTCTTCTGGACGATGTTGTGAGATTTCAGGAAGAGGTTGTTCACCTGGCTGTCCAAGTCGACGGGAATGGCGATCGCTCGGCTCTTGGCTGCAACAAGCAGAAGTTTGTAACCATCGGCTCCTCCAGCCCACGTGTAACAAGCAATGCAAGGGCAGGACAAGCTCTACTTGCAGCTCCTTCTACAACTCCTGGACAATTCCTTCCGGGACAGGCTGGAGAGCTGGGCAAAGGTCAACCTCTTAAAGTTCAAGAAGGACAAGTGTAGAGTCCTGTACCTGGGGAGGAATAACCCCAGGCACCAGTACAGATTAAGGGTCGTCCTGCTGGAAAGCAGCTCCATGGAGAAAGACCTTGGAGTCCTAGTGGAGAGTCAGTTCTCCATGGGACAGCAANGGCAGGGTAGTTGGACTTGATGATCTCCAGAGGCCCCGTCCAACCCCTAACATACTATGATTCTGTGATCTCCTTGGTGAGCATTTTCAACAATGCCATGCTCCATCCCTGTGGAATGGGTCAGACCTCTGTGCAGTATCACATTTGAAGGCTTCCCGTCCTCAGAGCTGTTTACTCTTCACTGTGTGGGAGTAGGAATCTGCCCTCACACACACACTCCCAGCATCTCACACTAACACACATGTATACACCCCTCCAACAGAATTTGGCCTCATATCTCATCCACATCACTCTTCTTGCTACTAAAAGTGGAGCAAATTGCTGAGAGGAGCGGCACAATTTTATTTCCCAGCTTCAGATCAACTGGGCTGCAGAGAGTTTTGAGGTTAAACGGAGGAAACGCTTCAGGTTACAGTGACAACGCCTATTGCTCAACCACGACAGCGTCTCAGCGTAACTCCGGCTTTGCGCTACGCCTTGGCTCAGAGTTATCTGCAAGCGGCGCCTGTGGGAAGTGAACTGGGCTTTCTTTTTGGACAGATAACACAGACAGCAAATAGTGGATGCCCACACCTGCAGTAGTTATTTCTGATTCCATTTGTTTCTTACCTACATCTGAGAGGACTCGAATGCAGCTTTCCACAGACGCCTTCTGGCTTGGCATTAACCAGTTGCAGTGGTACACTCTGAACACGCCCTGCAGCAACTGCACGAACACCGGCTGCCGAGTCTAGAACACAAGGTTAAAGGAAAAAAAAATCAAATCAAATTCATCAGGCCATAGGGAGGTGTATCAGCATCACCTTGAGGCAATGCTGGTTACCAGCTTCAGCCATGACTCTGCAGGCCAGTCACTGCTAACCGGTCTGCAGCCACTCGTTCGGCAACTTCACGTCGTAGACGACATATCTACCGCGCGATCAGCAACTGAATGGAAAGGGTGGGAAGGAGCACTGGAAGGGACACGTTAAATCCGTAGCTTCTACAGCGTAAAGCCTCAGTAATTGAAGCTTGACTAAGCAAAGGAAACAAGCCATCATCTTCATCTGCTTCATCACACTTATCAGCAAACCTGGCACATGGAGATTCTCCTTTTCACTTGACCAGCAGCTGACTCAATAGTCCACAGGTAAATGGGAATTGCCCTTGGCTAAATGATAGCACAGCTCCAGCGTTGAAAAAACTCAGCCTTTTAACTCTTATTGGCTGGTGTCTCATTTACTGCAGAAACGAGCTGCGTGTGTGTGATTGGGAGCACAGGCAGCAGTCAGTAGTAAACACTGGAGCTGCTTCAGATCAGCCAGAATTAAGGTGTGGGGTTTAGCCCGGTGTTTCACAAGGTGATCTTCCACTACAGATAGCTGAGCTGCTCCAGCACACACAGGCACCTGAGCTCTGCTCTTTCATCTCTGCAACATCCCAACAACAGCGACCAAAACTCCGTCTTCGGTTTCGTACGGTAATTACTCAGAACAATTCATTTATTTTATCTGTAGAGGAAAGAGGGTTTTAAGTATCTCAAAGGAAGCTACATGGAGAGGGAACAGCCCGCGCCCCTGTGCCTGCGAGCTACGGAAGGTTTCTATCAGCTAAGGGAACTACACCACAGTGCAAAGCCCACAACACTCAGGAGCCAGTGACACAATACCTCTTTTACTCTGGTCATGAGTAATGCCTGCTTGTAAGAAAAAAAAAAAAAGTGGAGTTAGATGAAAAAGCCAAATCTACTAGATAATTAAACCTACTAGATCAATTCATCAAATAATATTACTATGAAATGTATAAAAGGAGAATCAAAATTCAAGAACCAAAAGCTACCAGGAGGCAAATACCCATCATCAGCCTGCCCAGAGGGGTGGTGGAGTCTCCTTCTCTGGAGACTTTCCGAACCCCGCTGGATCTGTTCTTGTTGTGGCCTGCCCTGGGGGATCCTGCTCTGGCAGGGGGGTTGGGTGCAATCTTTGGAGGTCTCTTCCAACCCCTGTCCTTCTGTGAATCATCCTTCTAGAAGCAAACCAAACACCAAAACCATGGCAGACAGTAGTGTTCTCCCAGGGCACTGAAAATACCTACACTTTTGGATTTAAGCCACCCACATATTTCTTTCAGTTCACGTTTAAAACTTCACCGTCTGAAAACGCTTCAGTTTCATTTGCTTAAATCAGGTCAATAAATCAAATCAGAAATTTCCTCCGTGTTCCATGTGCCTCCACCACACTTGTGAAGGAAAGCCCTGGGCGGCCAAACAGGCTGAGCAGCACTTGTTAAAGAGGAAAAGTTCGGGACAGCTGTTCTTTGAAAAGTCCTATTCATGTTCTCCTAATTTGATATTATTTGACCTGCGTGACAGACGTACAAGGTGTTCCTTGAACAAGTGAAGCCGGTCCTGACTCAAAAGGAAGCACAATTTAAGTGGAACAAGCCAGAACACGAAAGAGCACGAGACAAGAAGAGGCTAGCATGGGAAGAAAGGAGATGAGAAGGTGCAGCAGGAAGGATGGGGAGCAACTGAATCCAAAGGCCACGCAAAGGAGAGCGGCAACCATCACTGGAGACGGCGGCACCGGATCCAGCAGCAGCGGCTGCAGTAGCTCAGATGGGAGGGAAAAGTCCCCCCCAGAGGAGAGATGTCCACCAGCCAGGTGGTCCAACGGGCTGTACTCCTCAGGTGGGAGAGTCCCCGGTTATGGGCAAGAGTCTTGACAGGCAGAAAAGAGGTGAGAAATGGAGCTTTTAACTTAGAGATGTAGAGGAAAGGTGACTGTAGGGTAAGGCAGAGTTATCAACCGAGTCGAAGAGAGGTGAAAGAAGTTACTGCTTCCTGCTAGACACAGGGGGAGACTGAGAAACCAAAGAAAATCTGCTGACATCAAATTAACAGACTAAAATACGATGGCAAGGAGTGTATTCAAATGCTCTACACTCAGAGATGACAACTCAAAGCGTGACAGCCAAGGTACGAAGGGACAGAGGGACGAGAGAAGGGCAAAGCCCTGGGGGACAAGACTGACACGATCTCAATTTCTCATTTCTTTTGATGAAGATTTGACAAAAGAGCAAGGGAGGCTGACACCACAATAGTGTCTACAGAGTCTCCACAGTGGACACACCTATAGAGTGACTACTGACATTTTAAAGTCACAAGAGTAGCAAATCAAACTGCTGGGCTGCTGAGACTTGCGTGAGTGAAGACACGACCCTGATAAAGCTGCTCAGCCCAAACAGAGCTGGTGGGGCTCCCTGGGCTCTCACAGGCGATTGAAGAGTCTTTGAGGCCACCTCAAGAGCAGCCCTGTTGCTCACAGGGTGATTGCCTCCTTGTCTGAGTCAGGAGGGCTGTCTACTGTGAGGAGCAGCAGAGCTGTGCTGAATGCCAAACAGTTGGTCCATCAGGCTGGGCACTGGTCCCCCAGCCAGGGGTTGAGAACGTGTCCTGACTCGAGGAGGGCGCAGCTGCAGGTACTCAACAAGGCAGACACAGGAACATTATTGCTCATGCTGAGCAGAAAAGTCTGGTGCAGAGTCAGGCAGCGCTTTTAGGTACAATTCCTTGGAGCACTGCGGCCACCCAGGCAGCGCACTGGGACCCAAGGGGTTAGCAGAAATACTTTGGTGAGTGACTGACACACCAAACTGCTCTTTACGGCCACTTTTGGGAATCAGTTGCCTCCTAACCTGCTGCCAGCTGTATTCAGCTGCAAAGCTGGAGCCTGCCCTGTGAACAGCTACCTTTGGCACCGTGAAGTTGCCTCAAGTTTCAACAACCACCACACTCAAACTTCTGACAGACCTGCCAGGCACCTGACCGCTCCACCCACACTCCTCCCAGAAAAGTTATTTATGAATAAAAGAACGATGTTATCTTTCTGCTGCAACACAAATATTAGGGCAATGTCCTGGCACTGCTGTTCCACAATGGAAATCTCTACCTTCTGTCACTTCGCAAGCTTCCCCTCCACGTTTCCCCAACTTTCAAAAAAGAGAAAGATCACTCAGCTTAATGAAACACACCAGAGCTTTTGGATTCATTTTTTTAAAGGACATTAGGATCTTCCTTTAAAAACATGCTTTCTTTGGACCTTCTGTAATCCTACAATGGCTTGATTTGGAAGGGACCTTCAAGATCATTTGGTTCCAACCCCCCTGCCATGGGCAGGGACACCTCCCACTAGAGCAGGTTGCTCAGAGCCTCATCCAGCCTGGTCTTGAACACTTTCAGGGATGAATGCAACACCACCTTCTCCTCCTATACAGAAAGCTTGCCACTAAAGATTTATCTTCCTTCTTCATGGCACTCTGGAGAACTTTCTGCCGCTGTGCTACCGCTCTGTCACTGCTAAAGAGCTGGCACAATGAACTACAGCTTAACACAACAGCTTGTTTCTCCCTTACACCTGCCCACATCAAGGGTACTCTGATCTAGGGCCACACAGGGGATGAGCAGAGCCCTTAGATGCAACTGCAACACAAAACAGGGACAAATCCTTCCCTTCCCTACTTTGCAGTGTGATTTCCTCATCCGGAACCCGAGAATGACACGTAGAAACTCTCTCCCAAAGGCCTGTGTGGTCTCGGCGGTGGTAGAGTTGAATCTACTAATCCAGTAAGATGACACTTCAGCTTCTCTAGAAAAATATCTGTTTGTACTCTGAGCTACAAATCTTTCCACTGCTACAGCAGAAGAAACACCCTGGTCACCAAGACCACACATGTGCTGCCCCGTTACAAACACGTCTGGGTGTTTAACTGGTAAGCGGCACCAAAGTGGAACCAACGTGGCTGCACGGGCAGCATGTTTTCATTTTTGTGTCTCCCTATGGCTGTCCTACCTGCAAAGTAGTGCTCTGATCAGAGAATGGGGAGCTGAAGAAGGTGGTGACAATGCTCATGACGATTTCAGTCACGTACTTCTCCAGGATGGAGTCGGCGTGCTTTCTGTCGCTGGTGTTGTTACAAGCCTGCAAGACAATTCAGCCTCAGGTCAGAAGCAGCTCAGCCAAGGTGGATACAGACTGGAATTCTTGATTTTGCACTGTTCCTGTTGCAGCAATTCCCCGCCACGATGATATTAATGACATTTGGATCTCTGGATTCCCAGCACGTACAAAAGCAGCCCAGTACCGTTAATGTGTTGGCATCTAGCAAGTTTCGGTTGGAGGGGGAAAAAATAAAAATTAAAAAAAACCCCACAGAGTGCCTTAGAGGAAAGAAAGTAGTAGGGTTATTTAAAACTACCTGAAAGGATGTTGTAGAGAGGTGGGCACTGGCCTCTTCTCACCAGTAACTAATGACAGAATGAGAGGGAATGGCCTCAAACTGCACCGGGGAAGATTTAGAGTAGACATTCGGAAAAATGTTTTCATGGAAAGGGTTGTCAGGCATTGGAACAGACTTCCCAGGGAGGTGGCCAAATCACGATCCCTGGAGGTGTTTAAAAGTCACATAGATGTGGTCCTTGGGGACGTGGTGTAGTGATGGACTTGGTACAGGAGGGGAAATGGTTGGACTTGATGATCTTGAAGGTCTTTTCCAACCTAGATGATTCTGTAGGGAGGACTGAGGTGTAATGCTTTCATATGGGGAAATACTTGGAATCCCAGGCAAAAAGCCATATGGCCAAACAAATGCCAAGCTTGGAAAGAATTTGTCCTGACCTGCCAAAAAACGTCAACTATTGCTCGGGAAGGAGCTCACTTATCCCAGCCAGAATAAGCAAGCCAGGTGGCAGAACAGAAAAAGGCATTAGACAAAAGAGTAGGGTGTGGGGCTTTTCTGAGGGTTGGGGTTTTTTTTGTTGTGGTTTTTTTTTATTATTTTATTTTTTTTAAAAAAAGGAAAATATTAATGTGTCCCATGAAATATCACTAATGAAATCCACAGGCGTAAGGAAAAGAAGGCATGTGCAAATTTGGAGGAACACAGTTTTCAAGGTACTTACTGCCGTGATGGACTGTTAACGTCTTATTCTTCCTGCTCTACACCGAATAGGTTCATTTAAGTTTTCTGAATTCAGTTCCCAGATACAAAAAAATCATTACCCGACAGATGTCAAGCAGGAAGTTCTCAAATAGCTTCCACATATGATTACTAGTGTAAATCTCTTTCATTTCTACTTCTGTGTCCACATAGCAATGATTCAAGAAGTTGATGTACGCAATTTTGACCTAAAAGTAGAGAAGAAAAATTACCATTAACAAATAAAAACCTCAGTGGTATTATGAATGAATACAATGCCACATTAAGACTGCTCCCTAAATCATTCATAATTCTACTATTTCTTTTCATTTAAGCAGTGGTGAAATTTAATGCCATGAATAGGAAGACATCATCCAATAAAAACCACCAGGATTACTGCAGACGAAACGTCAGCATCATAATCGTTTCCAGTTCTGCAGTCCCATCTGTTCAAGGTTAGCAGCAAACTCCACAAACCTCTCTGCCTCAAGAACCCTACAAAAACCACCAAGTGCAGCATCACATTTCCATTTTGAGGTTTAAACAAGTATAAAAGGCTTGAACTTCACTCTCCAGATGGACTGGGGTTGCCGATAGCAGAACCAGGGAAGGAATCCAGTGTCCCAGTTTACTGTCCACCAGCACCACCAACCTTCCCAGGCCAGACCTGGCAACACCAGTACAGATTACGGGTCATCCTGCTGGAAAGCAGCTCCATGGAGAAAGACCTTGGAGTCCTAGTGGAGAGTCAGTTCTCCATGGGACAGCAACGGGACCTTGTGGCCAAGAGGGCCAATGGGCTCCTGGGGGGCATTAAGAAAACTGTGTCCAGCAGGTCAAGGGAGGTTCTCCTGCCCCTCTGCTCTGCCTTGGTGAGGCCACACCTGGACTGTTGTGTTCAGTGCTGGGCTCCCCAGTTCAAGAGAGACAGGGATCTACTGGAGGGAGTCCAAGGGAGTCTATGAGGATGATGAAGGGACTGGAACATCTCTCCTGTAAGGAAAGGCTGAGAGCCCTGGGGCTGGTGAGTCTGGAGAAGAGAAGCCTGAGAGGGGATCTGATTCAGGTCTGTAAATATCTGAGGGGTGGGGGTCAAGTAGAAGGGGCCAGGCTCTTTGCTGGGGTGTCCAGTAACAGGACAAGGAATAATGGGTACAAGCTGGAAGAGAGGAGGTTCCACCTCAACAGGTGGAGAAACTGCTTTGCTGTGAGGGTGACAGAGCCTGGACAGGTTGCCCGGAGAGGTGGAGGAGTCTCCTTCTCTGGAGACTTTCCAACCGCCCTGGATCTGTTGCTGTGTGGCCTGCCCTGGGGGATCCTGCTCTGGTAGAGGGGTTGGACTTGATCTCTAGAGCTCCCCTCCAACTCCTACCATTCTATGATTCTCACCTAAAGCCAGCACATTCAGACACCCAGAGGCCCCTCACCTCAGGTATGCAGTCTTCGTGGGTTACTACCCTGACTATGTCATCCAAAGGAAGGAGGGAGTTGCATTTTATTTCTGTATAGACATTTTTGCCCTCTGTGCACACAGCAAGCAGCTCTACCAAGTGGATGTGGTACATCAGAGGGCTGTTCTCATCCATCCGATCCCTCTCGGACCTCATCATCTGCACCAAAGTCTGGAAGGAGGCTCTGTCGTTGTAAAACACGAGGACGTCTTCTCCCGCGTTCACCAGCTAACGAGAAAGAAAAATATTCCATCAGCAGATCAAAGCTCTCGCCTCTCCCCGCAGCATCCTCCCCTAACCTGTGGCCTGACTATTTCAGGGCAAATCCCAATTAGCTCTTCGTTAGACACCGAAAAGGAGGGCAGCCCACCAAGTCAGCTGGGCTTTCATTCCTCTCGTGCTCCCTTCCCAGACAGAGGGCTTGGGTTTGACATTTTGTCTCCAAGAATTTACCACTTCTGCCCTGCTGAAGAACTTCAAAGTCAGTCGGATTGACTGCTTAGACAGAAGCTGTGCCAAGAAGCTCGTGACTTTCCATTGTGCTTTTTGATTTCACGTATCTTGCCTCAGCTGACTTTCTCACACAGCTAGCTCGCTGTAGACATACCCTTTTGGTCAGAGGAACGCCCCAGGGGCACGCCGGGGCTCACTAATTCCACCCTTCTGAACAAACATCATCCATTTTCCAAGGCTAGTGGGTGACACGTTAAGTCACATGCTGAAGATTTTTATCAGCTTCACATCTGAAACCCGGACGGCCACATTTTCACAGCAGTTCACATCTCTAACTCCATGAAGGGAAGGAGAACGAACAAACAGAGATCTGCTCCAGGCTGGGAACTTCTGAGCCTGCAGCTAGAGGCATCTGGAGCTGTCCTCCTAACAGGGCTAGTGCCCAACAGCTAGAAAAAAAAAATGCAGAAGGCAATCCCCAAGGCAACCTTCTTTTCTACAGTGGCTGCCCATCCCTGTGGAAGCTGACTGCTGAGCACCTCGCAAACTCGGCTCTGTGTTGAGAAGCTCACAAAATCATTTTTGAACTGCGTGACAAAATATGAAAGACCTTTGATTAATCTCCTGAGATTAATACAAAAAAAGTCCAAGCTTGATAAATCTGATCCTTGGGCTCCCCCTGCTGAAGAAGCCAACAAAAATCCCATCTGAACTGCAAATAGATGAGATCACATCCAATATCCAACGGAAAGGGATTTATTCACCCTTTTTTTCCCCTCTCTCCTTCTATCCTGACACCCCAATTTCTCTGTTACCTAATTTCTGAAGACCCCTCCTTCAGCTGAATATGTAGGTCTTGACAAGCTAAGAAATTCCCATCAAAATACAATCATGGCAAAATTTTCCTTCTGCATCAGTGATCTTGAAACTGCTTCTCCTCTAGCCAACTTTGCTAGAGAAAGGCACCCTTGCTGGGCAAGCCGACCTGCGTAGAAGCTTGGAGAGTAACTTGTATGCACCATAACCAACCAACCAACCAGTTGTTCTACCTGTGGGTGAAGAGCTCAGCAAGCTTTGGGTCACAAAAAAAAAATTCCTATGCTTGCCGGCGGCTGCATGCTCTTTTTGCATTGTGCGAGCTAACTGTCAGCTTCTTGGCAGTCCCCGAAGCGAGAGGATCAATTTGTCATGTTCACCAACTGCTATGCGAAAAACTTCTGCTCAGCCCTTGCAAATCTCTGCAGCTCTCACCTCAGCCATTACCATATCTTGGCATTTCTTAATGAATTTTCCTTCCGCCTTGACAATCGTCTGCAGGAACTTTATGTACTGAACGTTTCTGCCGTGTGTTTCGATACAGTGGACAAAGTGTTGAACGACGCGCTCGTTAATCTCGCTGCAAAGCTGGAAGTTGTTCATGAAAATGTGCTGCATTGTCACTGCTTCCAGAATCTAATGGAGGAGACGAAAGAAAGAAAGAAAGGAGCAAAAATAAACAAAGCACTAAATCCACAGAGAGGTCACGATAAAGTCAACACTCCTGCAGGGTGCAGGGCTGAAGAGAACGTTTCTGAGGACTTAGTATTTCAGCACAACAGCTCCTATCTAAGCCTGGTTTTCAGTGCACTTCAGCCTCTTCAACTCTCTACGCTGAAACAGCCCTAAACAAACAGACCTTGCCAACTTTCGAGGCTTTAGAAAGAAAACTGAATGTGACCCCCTTCAAGTGATCTTGCATCAGAACAGGCCCAGAGGCCATCACACCAAGGACAATCTCCTCTTTTTTCTTGCTAGGAACAAAAACAAATCGCGGCACGAGGTTATTCTTACCCCTGGGTTAAGGAACAGGTTTATGTGCTTGTGCAGCAACGCTTGGTTCTGTTGGTTCCCAGCACAAAAGTTCTGCAAAAACTCATGCGCAAGTTTCATTATCTCCTGCATCCTCGTGTCTTCGGCCTGTGATTGCGTGACACAAGAAGATGGGGTTAAGCAGAATCCCAAGGTTCACTTTCAGGTGAGTACTGGATGACCTGCAGCTCCAGCTTGGCAAGGGAACCGTCACGTCTCCCTCACACTCCAAAGAAAAACAAACCTCCACCCAGTTCACAGACATTCAGGATGAGTTTGGCCTGCCTCGCAGTTTTAAAGATCGTCAAAAATAAAGACCATGATAGAAATTACAGTAGTTTACTCTCTAAAATTGCCTACTCCACAGCCAAGGCTGCCAGCAACGTGCTTTTGTCGCTTTTACGCTTCTGAATGTACCAGCGCCTTGGCCAAACCGCACGTCGTCACCTTGGGGCTACGCAGGAAAATTGCCATGTTCCACTGCAACGTTTCAGCAGGGACAGACAGATAGGTAGCTCATGGCACAGAAGAGATGGAAAGTTATTCCTGCAACAGCTAAGCCCAGTTTTTATGTACTGGAACCCGCACGCTACTCGTACGCTTCCAAGGACACTTCAGAAACCAGTGCCTTTCCTCTGACATCAGCGTGGGTGACCCATCCACTGATGGTCAAAAATGCAGAGAGGAAAATGAGTGTCTGCTTTCAGTTTTAAAGAATTTCATCTATTTCCAAGAGTGAAACACCTTCCACACTGCCTGCCCAATATGTATTCATATGAATGGGACAGAAAGGTGACAAGAGGGGCTGGAGGGTGTTTTTGTTGCTGATTTTTTAGCAAAATATGAAGCAAGACAGCATGAGACCTATGTTAACATTAATCAAAGCTACTGTCTAGAATTACTGGTTCTCAGAAACTGGTAGAGTTTGGAACAGAGGACAGCAGAGTGACCAGGAAAAGGTGAGGAACTCCCTCACCTGTGCAATGATAAGTACTTGTCACCCATGACTAATGGGCGGCCAACACAATGACCTTTGGGTTGATATTTACTGATTTCTAAAGCGGGGGAGGTTGAGACTCTGCAACCTGAGGAGAGTCTCTAACTACTGGGCAGGCCTGTTGATAAATCCCACAGGGTCCAAGCACCCTCACTTCCCTCAGTGTTCCCAGGATAGCTGTCCTACAGCTGCCTCGTAGCAATGACGAGGGTCTTGCTTCCACCAACACAGCTTCACTTCCAGCACACACCTCTCAGGAAAAGCCGAGAGCTCCGCCTTGGTCATACTCTGAGCTACAGTGGGCAAATATTTCTTCAGGTAATGGTGCCTAACACTCTATATGCAAAGACTACAAACAAAACTTACTAAGAATCTCTTTCTCTGGAGAGATTCCAAACCTGCCTGGACAATGCGCTGCTGGGCGCCCTGCTCTGGGTGGCCCTGCTGGAGCAGGAAGTTTGGATGAGGTATCTTCAGAGGTGCCTTCCAACCCCCACCATGATTCTGTGAAAAGCTCCCTGTTATTTTTCAAGTATGGCTATTCCACAGACTATGAGGCTCTAACAGCCTCTGTGAACCCAATAGAAAAGGAGAAGGTTCAGGAAGATTCGGAGGAGGTATTAAAAGCCCATCGATGTGACACGAAGCAAGGCAAGAGCCGTAGGGAAAGCCAACCTTTTCGTAAGGGATCTGCAGCAGCTCCAGCACGACCGCGTGCGCTCCCATGTTCCTCAGCAGTCGCTGCTGCTGCTTGCGGCTTTTCCGGACCGAGGCGCTTTCCTGAACGCAGAGCTTGCTGAGCCGCAGCAGGATCTGCAGGAGAGACTTGCTTTAGAGCTGCAATTCAGGGGTTTATATTTCAGAGCAGCAACAATGGAATAAAACAAAAGCGCGTCTGCATGGAGCAGAGTGACTCGAGGCAGTGAGAAGTGAACCCAGCACGGAGCCATTAGCCCACACCACGCCACTGTCAACGTGGGCTCTTGGTCAGGTATTCTTTAAGTTCAATTTCAACAGCAAGGTGGTTTTGAGAGCCAGGTACTCGGGGCAGGGCAAATGAAACAGCTCCTCCACTCACTCACTTTCCTTCGCAGCCTTCTAACCATAAAAATATTGTGTTACCATTGAAACAGCAGCAAAACGTCACATTTCTCACTAATCTGCTCTTAAGGAAAGAATACACGTCATGCTGCTTATATTCCTGGCTTCTCATTCAAGTTGGGAGATGTTATTACTCAGCAAATACTTTCCACAATGGAAGAGTGACTCAGACTTTCCGGGGTGCCTCACTCTGACAGCAGCTCTCCAGAGCCGGGTTACTCATTTACACTTCCATTTAACTCTCAAGAAGCAAAAGTTTTACCTCTTTTACTACGCGGTAGTTGTAGCTGCTGGTGCTTTCAGGCTTTTGGGACTTGCTGTGACCTTCCTGAGGGGGGGAAAAAAAAAACAAATCAGCCAATTTATTAGTAGCTCACACTATTGTCTTCACAAAGGCTAAAATTGCCATTCCAAAATAGTGTCTGCTCTCCTCCTGGAAAGGACTGTCGTCCTTTAGTCTCCTGACACTCTCAAAAAAATACATATAATTATCCTGTCAAGTCACATTGATCTCTGTAACATAAAATAAGGTGAGGGTGGGATGATTTTAGAGATGGCAACATCCTGTCCTTTCCTTTGCTTGTCACATTCTGTCTGTAATCAAGACTCCCTCAAAAAACTTCTTATTTTCTCTGTTTCTCTATTATTATTATTAAATTGTCATTGCACAGATACCAAGAGATGCCTCTCAGTCCTACACACAAGGAAAGCAACAAGCACATGACTTCTAGTTCCTTCCAACAATAGACATTTATAACACAGGGACTAGTTCTTGAATTGCCTCCCCCAGTCTTTTCTGTTTGATTGCAAATTAGACGAAGGTAAAAAGATAGGTAATTAGTTGTAAGGCAGATGCGCATGCTCAAGGAAGTCTCATACTATCAGATCCAGATAAAGCACCGCTCTCTTCTGTCATTTAATCAAAATTCTATGATTCAAAACGCATCACCCAAAGAGCTCCCAGCTCTGCCTGTACGCTATTCAAGGTACTTTTGCCCACACATTGCTCATGCAACCTGTCAGTGCTGAGAGGACACGGGAGCCAGAGCAAACCCCAACCAACTGCTCCGTCAGAGCCTAAAGTTGACACTTCAGTCTTTGCTAATCCTGAACAGTTTCCACTTGACACTAATTGTCATCAACTCACTCAAGCTCTCCTCTTATTCCTGCCTTAATTTAAAAGCAATACAGGCAGCCTCACCACGGGGTGGGGGTTTGTCACATTTTGGTCAACAATTACACCTTCTTAAAATAACAAACGGGTGAATTGGTGCAAATACAACACAATTACCTCTTTTTTCTTGTGCTCGTTTTCACCTTGCACTCCATCCAGAGTCTCATCAGGACCTTGGCCTTTATAGACCCAAAGCTCGGATTTTTCCACAATAGACCTGAGCTGGTCCAGATCTTGTTTTATCTGCTTGTAGTTGTCAACATCTTGGCTGGTAACAAGCAGTTGAACCTTTCACAAACGCAATCCCATTAGTTGCAGAAGAGGATTGTTTTTAGCTGCACTATATACATTCAGATGAGGAAGAAAGCTCTTAATACACACACACATACCTGCTTAAAAGCCTGAAGGACTTCTTGTCTCTGACTAAAGTGCCGGAAGAGTAGCTGGAGTGCTCCAGACACCAGAGGGGGATAATCGTGCATTGTTAAATGCAGCAACACTCTGAGAAACGTTCTGCCACCATGATCATCCAAATCCAGGGGGGTGTTCTCCTCACTGAAAGCAGAGGGTAGGAGTTAACTAGCATATCAGACTGGATGTCCCAGCATGTTAAGTCCAGGCAGCAGTGGAGGAAAAACCTTTTTTTCTTACTTTTAAACAAGGGGGGGAAAAAAATCTATTAAATCAAGTGCCACCAGAAGACACGCAGGGATTTCTGGTGTACTGCTTAATTGAGAGGCTATTTCAAAATCATTAACCATGGTTTGCTCAGCTTACATTATCCAATTTACATCCTTTGGGGTCAAACCATGCCAAAATATTTGTTTCTACATCAGCCTCATCCTATCATTCAAGTAATTCTTGCCCATTCCTGGTCCTAGAATTTCTTACCATTTATGAAATAAACCCCTAGCTCAGTAACCAGCTTGCAATGTTAACTATGTCCAACCCTGGAAATCTTCCTTTTTCCTCTCTTTCCCCTGCACCTCTGAGCATCAGAAAACCTCATGCTGTAGTTTTTTTTTCCTCTCCTATCTGTGCCCCCGAATCTTTTCCATAGTCTGCTTCCAATTGAGCCTGCACACTTAGATTAAAAATTCTGGTTATTAATTCTGTAAGTGAATCTCTTCCCCCTTCTGCCTTCATTTATGAAATCAGTTATCTTGGCTTTACAGAAAACAACTGCAGCTCTGAGCAGCTTAAGGACAAGCTCAGGCACTTGGAGTCTGTCACTGGCTTGCTCTCCTGCGATTTCAGAAAGGACCTCAGCTGCTCCAGAAGGAGGGCAGGTATGGAAGGTACAGATTGCTTGGCTCTGTCATGCACATGCAGTTTAATGCTGCATTATGGGGAAAAAATAAGAAAAGATGAATAACTAACTATCCAGCTCAGTGAAAGTCCCAATCTCTGCCTACTCAAACTCTTCCACTAAAGATTTCACTGCACCATTCAGCTTAGATGCACTAATCCTCCAACTTGGCTTCCACCCACACAAGGGAAGCTCTCCCATGAAGATCTCTCTGACTGAAGGACTTGTGTCCCTTTCCTATACCTTTTAATTCATATGGACACCACTTTGAGCAGTACCAAAAGGTATCTCAGGAAAATGAAGCCTAGGTAAGCAACTGTGGCAGCTGTTTCCAATCTTTTCCCAGTTACCACCTCACTTCCAGCTGCAACCTCCACTTCTTGGAAGCCCTGCGAGCTGCAGCCTGGGCACTCCTGAGCTACCCCTTGATGAGCAGTGGTGAAGAGATACTTTCCTTCCACCAAAGATCCCCTCGGCTTGCTCTTCAATATGTTCGAAGTCTAGCGCTCCTGAGAAAATAAACAAGACAAGTACATTACATCAGAGCTGCACCAGATGCTTTCGCAGCCTAAAACCATTTTAAACAGCAAGCAGTGACGTAGGTGTAAGTGAGGGGTCAGAACAAGCTGAGAGGAACGCCGAGAGATTACTGAAGCAACCTGTTAAGACAACGTAAGACAATAAATTAACCTGTTCTCAGCTCACAAGTTAAACTGCATTAATAATTTCAGCAACACCCAAGCTTAGTCCTCTCTTGCCTATTTTTAGATTCCACCAGCATCACTGTCCCTGCCCATGGCAGGGGGGTTGGAACTCGATGATCCTCAAGGTCCCTTCCAACCCTGACAGTTCTATTCTATGATTCCACGACACTGATGGGACCTGGTGTCATTCAGAGGGGCCCATCCACAAGAAACACCGAACCTCAGCCTTGAGAAGTTCTAAAGTAATAAATTCAGCAATGACAGCAAAACCCCTGTGGCTTAACAGACCAAAAAGTCTCTGCATTTTTCACTATCAGGAATATATTATCCCATGGGCAGTGACCAATATTCTACAATAAAAAAAAAATAAAACTGGTAAATCAGACTTGGAGCTCTCAGTATTTCATAAAGATTTGCAACGGGGAACTGAAAGAGAGCACAGGGATTTTGTCAAAAATGGATGAACTTTCTCCCAAAGTTCAGCTGGCAGAAAGCGCTCTCGCCCTCCCCGCCAGCCCAGTTGCCAAGGCTCCAGCACCCTGGGTGGGGGCTGCTGGACAAGCAGCCCAAGAAAAAAAAGAAAACATATCCCCTTTGAAGTGAGATCAAAAGAAACAGTCTCCTCCCTTTGAAGACTTCACATCTAAACCACATTTTCCTTATCTTTCTCCTTTGCATCTAGAGATAACAGTGCCCAAATTGAGGAAGAAAAACTGTTTGATGTCTAATAAGCTGCACTTTTCAAGTCCAGTTATTCCTACACGGTACAAGACCTAACTACAGGACCACTTTTTCCCCTGGAAAGCAGAAGAGCACTTGACAACATCCCATGTACCCAGTCCACTAACGATCCTGCTTTCAATTAAATACCAGCTCCTCAACCACTGACTTTCATACCCTTGTCTAACAGCATCAAGACACAGACACCTCCAGATGTCTTGCCTTCCTACATTACCTTTGGAAAAGAGAAATCTGGGGGGGTAGAGACATCAGGTCAGGGGGATGGGGGAAATGAGATGACTTTGGTGACCCTTTTCCTTCACCCAGAAACATTAATAGAAAAGATTTAATTTGAGGTCAGTGACAGGAGACATATGACAGTGCTCATTTCAGGTTTTCTTTAAAGGATGCATCTCAGGCTCTTGGTCAAACTTTACACATGGGAGAAAGTACAAATAAATCCTGGGTTTTGTTTGGGGCATATGGAAGTGACCCCTACCCCGTTATTCCCACTGCTTCAGTGGGAGCATTCACATGTCCAAGTACAAATCTGAATGAATTACCCAACTAGCACCTCTAAGAATAAAGAGTTTTCCCCAACCCACACACACTCATTTTTTGCAGAATAACTAACCTGGTACATTAGCTGGCATTTCTGGACTACTGCTTCCAGTGGGTGACTCAGACATCTGGGCATTGCTTTCATCAAATTCATGTTTGAATATACAAAGCAGGCAGGAGATCCTGTAGTCCAATCTCACGTTCAAAATAAACTGATGATAGAGAAGTAGTAAAGACGTTGAAATAACTTGCCTATTTCCAGCATGTGTACAATTTACACAGGATGTAAGATCAACACAGTAAAGATGTGGATTTAACTTGGAGAAAAAGTGAGCAGATGCTTTCTTAAAAATCCTCAGAATTCAGTAATTCTTTCAGCGATTTCAATGAGTACATGATACACAGACAGCAATAAATACTTAGGAGTAAAAGATTTTGGTTGTGTTTTGATCCCTTATTCCCACCTGTAAACAGCCACTAGCTCAGAGGGGCTGCACTGGTCAGTACTGGTGAAATCTCCAGCGTAGCAGAAGCCACCCTCTCAGTGGTCTTCCTCCCTCTTGAGGAAAAAAGTGTAACACCAAGAAGACTTGCAGCAGTTCTCAGATGTAAGGGGCAATGCTTAATGCCGATTTTAACAGACGGCGGTAACAGGGAATATCCTGGCACACTAAAACATCCCACTGCACACACCAGGCCGTAAGAGAAGTTCTGGCTTTCACTAAAATTAGCCACGGTGCAAGGAAGTGTATCAAGCCACCCCTACGTGCTGCATCTGCTGCTGAGGGGAAGGGCAGAACCTCAGACCCAGCTACGTGCGAAGCCTCCCCCGAGGGCATGGGGAAGGAACGTCACAGCTCTCCCGCTGCTTCCCGTCCTTTCGCCCACAAGGTTTTTGCAGCATTCTGGCCTCTGTGAACTTGTCCCATGGAGCTACCAAATAGAAAAGGGACTCCTACACCGAGGGAGGGAAGGTGGATTTTAGAGCAGTAATTCTGCAGCAACATCTAGGTCAAGGCAGCGCTGCGGAGAAGGCAATAAACACTTTTGGTGTCACAAAGACTTCGGGGGGAACAAGTGAGAAAAGCCAGACAGAGATGGAAGAGACAGCGAGGCTGCCAAATGTGCACACATAAAAAACATTTCAGGCTGTAAGAGGAAGAGGCTCAAGTATCTTCCCCCTCTCCCTCCTGTGGGGCACTTAAGCCGGCCATGTAAACTCAAGAGAAATTATTAAGACAGTAGGGTGGAAAACGAGCTCTCCACTTCAGCGAGTCAGAAATTTAGAAACTGCTGCTAAATGGGCAGACGGCTACTGCAAGCTCATTTCTATGAAATTGTTTCAGTAATGGCACAATATTCTCACAGGCGGGTGGAGCTCTGCGTGCCCAGAAAAGTCACCCTTGTGATGCTTGATCCATTCCCAAGAGGCACGTACAAGGCAGGAGTGGATGAAAAGGCAGCACAAGACGCCACCGTCACTTGCATTGCCAGTACCTGAAGTATTTCAATGATCTTCAGCTTTGTGTCCATCACCAGGATGTCCTCTTTCTCCGGTTCGCTCTGCTTGACGTTCCCCTCGGGAGCCGCAGCGAGCGGAGTCATGGGCAAGAACCCACCTCCTCTGAGCACCACCTGGGTCATCAGCTCACCGACGCCGTGGATCGATCTCATCACATTGCTCCCTTCAGAGAGGGAGGTAAACAAGGTCATGATGGTGTAACGGGACTGGGTTAACAGGGCATGGACCCTC
This sequence comes from Baryphthengus martii, assembly GCA_013396935.1. Taxonomy (NCBI): domain Eukaryota; kingdom Metazoa; phylum Chordata; class Aves; order Coraciiformes; family Momotidae; genus Baryphthengus; species Baryphthengus martii. The sequence continues at coordinate 57,699 of VWZK01014558.1, forward strand.
CACATCCTATGAAGTTGTCTCAACCAGGTGGACACCTAAACCCCTGGAGCTGATGGAAGTTAAGAGAAGCACTGCAGTGCCTGCAGAAGCCCCCTGCCCTCTCCCCTCCATCGCAGGCATTACTCAGCTGTACAGCGAAGCCACGGACGGAAAGAAGATTTTAATTCATGTTGACATTTTGAGGTGAACTAGAAGCTACCAGAGCATGTTCTGTATATCAGGTTTTCAGCCTTACCTTTACTTTCCTCGCCTTTTGCCATCTTGGTAATAGGGAAGATGGTAGTGATGTGCACACAGTCTAATATAGCAAGGAGGATTTTGGTTAGTCTGAGGAGGTCACAGAAGTTGTAGAAACCAAAATATATCAGATTTCTGGCTAAGTTAACAACCTACCAAAATAATAACAAAAAGCCTGATTAATACTAAACATTTTTGCTATCACAATCAAGTTTCTTAATACAGTGAAAAAAAAAAAAAACCAAGAACCTAGTCATGAGTTAAATTCTTATCAAAATACCTCATAAATCCTTAAGATTGCACAGCTCTATGTCTTAGCAGAAACTTTTCTACTTGCCAACAAATACTGCAGTGCCTGGAGTAACAATACCTGCAATTGACAGCCTCTAGCTACCAAATCACACCGTATTTATCTCATTACAGATAGATCAGGACTAGGAATGTACAGGATAGGTCATGTACAGATGCTTTTTGTGTCTTACAAAAAAAAAAACCAAACATCACACACCTAAAGCTTACTGCTACCAAATTATAATGTTTCCCCATCAGCCCTCCACATCCACGGCTTCAAAATTCACATATAATTTCACATAGTGCAAATATTTAACGTAGCCCCAATATAATATGAAGTATATTCCCTCAAATGCATTTTTCAAAGAAATATCACCTATGTTCTTGATGAATGGGTAATTTAGGGAATACTACTGCATGCATTTGCTACATTTTATTCGCACGGACAATTTTAATAGGTCAGTAAGTCGCAGGACACCACATTGTTCTCTTGGTGAGCAACACTAAGCTCTAGAGACTATCTGTGCACACAGACACAGAGCTCAGCTTTGAGACTATTTATTCCAGTAAATCTTGACTCTGCAATAACACTGAGAGCAGAAAAAGTAAACAAGGCTGCTGGAACTGTAAGAAATAAGCTCACATTCATTAACTGTAATTCAAGAACTACCACTGCAAACTCAGGAACTTCGTGGGGGGGTTGCTTGCATGAGGAGAAAGGGCTCCACTGGGCAGGAGGAGCCTGCTGAGGCTCAGCACTCACTGACTACTTGGCAATCTGCTTGGTGTTGAATAAAGTACCAACATTCCACAAAAAAAAAGGAAAGGATAAAACAAGAACTGGATAACTACCTCAAAAGTGAGTTTATTTTTCTCTTTGTCAGAGAAAGGGAACCTCTGACACACCACATCTCTTAAATATTCCTCCACAAATTCCATTGTTTGTGCAAATCTCTCCTTAATTTCATCTTTGGAAGTTCCGCTGCTATCGTAGCTGAAGAGGAAAAACACAAAACAAATCAAAAAAAACCCCCAAAACGCAGAACTGAGCATGCAAACACACAGGGCTCCTCTCCCTCCTGATAAAATTTTTCATTGGTTTGTCAAAATCTAAGAAAAGCTAAAGGCTGTTAAATAATTTATCCAAAGGAGAGAGTCAGGAAGATGACACCATAATTTCCTGGCTTTTGCTGGTTTATCCCATATGCTCATTTCGTACTATTTAAAAATGTCTGAGGAAAACAAAAAAAAGAGAATTTTGTCCCAATAAGTAAAAAAAGAAACCCTCATTATTTTAGTGGAAACAATGACGAGCTACGTACGGCATTAAGGAGAAAGAAAGTGGCCAAGAGATTCTGACTGCAGATGCTATTTTCCCTCCAAAGAAAACCAATATATATGCAAAACAGACATGATTTTTTCTTAATACAAACTCTAGGTTTGTTTCTCAGCGTGTGCAGAGAGCACTCAAGAAAGACAATCCCCATCACCTTCCACTAACTACTTTTCTTTCCCTGTTTGGTCACGTATCGCTGTTTAGCCTCTGGCAGAGCTGATGCCATTTGTTTTTTTTTTTATTTTGGCATTTGAAGCTGAATATGACCTACTACAATTCTCTCAAAGACAATCAGGCTAGCAAAGAGGGCAAAGAAAAAAAAGAAACAATAAAAAAGAAACCACTAAACACCAATACTAATACGGACAAGACTCAGATTCCTGACTTTTAACGCAGATTTTAAATGTTCATTTTCTCCAACTGAAAAAAACCAGAAGAGTCCTGAACAGCTGAAGTACTATAAATTTTAAAGGATTCGTACTACAAAGAGCTAATACAAGCTTATGGTCAAGAAATGACGTTTCCAGTCTAGCTGTGGTTTTGTACAGGTTTTTCAGCATTGTATCAGAGTACTGGCCACTGGAGGTTACGGAATGTGACTGTTTCCAGGAGATGACTTATTTTAACATCTTCCCTCATTTCTGCTTTTGATTGAGAGAGCTACAGCTTGGACAATCTGCCCTGCACAGTCTATACTCTAACCAAGTAAGACAGGAGGAAAACTGAACTAGTCCTTCCCTGCTTTCCATCCTCAGGGAACGATGGAATTCCCTTTCCCACACTGTTCCAGCCAGTACTTACTCATCAATAGCAATTTCCGACGGGATTTCAGACCAGAGCCGAGCGTACTTCACCGGGGTGACTTGTTCCTGGGGGTCGCGATCAACGTGCATGTGAAGCATGAGGCGGCAGAAGGAGGCTCTCAGGTCATAGGGCAAGTTTTCATCAGACATGCAACGGAGAATGAGGTCCACGTCCAGCTGGCCAGAGATTTCGTTTATGGCTAAGTACTGGCGATCAAGGCACATTCTAGCAAAGAGGTTTAGTTGGTATCTTCGGGGGGGAAAAAAAAACAAACAAAAAACCACAAGAAAATATAAACATCTTACACTGGAATTCCCAGAAACATCCACTGGGTATAGTCCTGATGTGCTCTTCTATGTGTTAACAGAATCAATCTTGTGTTTCCCAGTAATAAAGCTATTCTTACCATGGAAAGAACAAACTATTTATCAAACACTAGTAAAAGGTAACGTAGTGGGAAAAGAGAATAAAAGGAGTCAGATTTTCCTGAGTTATACAGAATTAAGGAATGCCATTTAGGAAAGCTACAGAAAAATCCACAGAATGTACGTAAGTCAACTCAGCCTGCATACTATAAAAGACCAAAGACTTCTTACTGATGCTGAAGCCACAGTTGTGCGCTGAGGTCCCAATGTACATGGACTGTGGGATAATTAAAAATCAGATTCTTGATTAAATAACTATAGAACTCCACTTCCTTCACTCAAAGAACTGATAGAGAAAAACTATAAATGTAATCCTACACTTGTCAATCTAGAAGCTAAAAGCAAGCAGCTGGCATTTAAGGTACGTGCAGTCGACAGACTGATAATTAGCCTTTAGTCATAAAGTACACGTCCAGCATTCAAGAGTATCCATACGAGCTTCTGTTGAAGTGTCAATGGTGAGGTTTCCAAAAGAAATGAGCACTTAATTGAAAGCAGACTCCTTTTTGCTCTCAGCGCTCCTCAGGGGAGTTTGACCAAACTGTATCTTAAACCCCTTAAATTTGTTCATGAGTCTATAATTTAGACTAAAAAGAACTGTCACTATCAATCCTACTTCAAAACAAGTGCAGGACAACCTGTTCTGAAAGCAGGTATAGTTTTTTTAATATATATACAAGGTCTCCTTTTGAGCTCAGCCCTTCAAGAGGCTCAAATAAACACACGTGTTAGGAGGTCTAGCGCAGGAACCATTTCAGTGGAAGAGACAACGCAAATTAAGACAGCAATTAAAAATTTTTCAAAAAATCTGGTTGTACTTTCTGCATCACCACCACCGAGTCTGTCAGACTACTCTGAGAAGTTTATAACCCAGACACAGGAATTTGGTCTGGCCTGAAATCTGATCTTACACTATGCCAAGAACTTTGTGTCTTGTCAAGTCATCTGGAAACATCGCCTCATGTCAGAGGCCGCTAAAAGCGTAGCTTAAGCCGCACAAAAGAGCACTGCACGTTAATCAAACCAAACTTGGGGCACTTTCTAACTGCCTGCGCTGTCCTGCTGAGCACTAGGGGACAAATAAAGGCCTTGAGCTGAAAGAGAAAGTCGGAAGACGGTGAGAAGGGCAGTGACTTCTTTAAAGTCAAAAAGCAAAGCCACCTGGGAGGCTGAAATCCTGTTCTTCCCACAAGCGGTTGTTCACCCCAACGACCACCTCAATACAGGTGACCCAAGCAGTTAACGGAGGCTCTCACAACCTCCACTTACCAGGAAACCAAACAGAAATATGAAATATTAACAGCTGTGCAAATTCAATGCACACTAAGCCACAATTATTTCATTAGAAGCAGTTTAAACTTGCTTATCCGGCTAACTGGACTTCTCACCATCAATAACTTAGTTTCAGCTCTCACTTCAGAGATGCCTCATCCTCGCTCTCCAATGGCTATTTTGTCCAAGCAACCAGTATCTTTTCTCCCAAACCAACTACAGCCTATATACCAAGGGTTTGCCCACACACGCTGGGCTTTGCTAGCCGAGGACTGCACGTGTCGTTAACCTGTAATAGCTGAGCACGTCCCGGTCTTCCTTCTGTCCTTCCTTAGCATCTTGAGCCAACTCTCTGATACTCTTGCTGCGGATTTCCTTGTTACTGTCTCTCCAGAACAGCCACACTTCTTCCTCATCTTCTCCAACTTCCAAGGCATTTTCTCCGCTCGACACTTCTTCAAACTCAAATCGAGAGAGGACCAGCCTGCCAGAAGGAAGGCAGGTTAGATTACAAACTGCCAAGATCTCTGCAGATCTTTTAGAACATTTCTTTTCAGACACTTGCTAAGATGTTTTGGGGGTATAGAAGTAACTCATTTCATGATCTCGCTTGCATTCAGAAAACATAAAATTTTAATCCTCAACTTTGTAAATTAAAAGCAGAGTGTCTTACTCTTTCAGCAGTAGTAATTTACTACATAAGATCTTTGGGGTTTATTATTCAGAGCATTAGGTTGGAATGAATTTAGATTATAAACTTTCCATTCAGCCTTATAAAGACCAACATTTCAGCTCCATTCAACTGCTGAAGATAAAGAAACAAGGAAGTTAAAGACATCTGTCTCTCAAAAACATCTTTCCAGGAGTAACCGGTTCAAAGATCGTTCAACAGACTAGGAAAGGATTTTGTAAACAACAGTATCTAAAAATGGATTGGTTCTGTATCACATAAATGCCAATTGGATCAGAATTTCTTTCTGCTTATGTGGTGAAATAACTAGAAAAAAAATCAGCTACTGAAACTAAAAAGGTTTTGGAGACTTCTAGCTCTTCAGCAAAAAAAAGATCAGACATTGAAAAAGAGACAAATTAAATACACGAGGATAAGCACAAGTGATGTAGCAACTTTTAAGTGCTGGTGGAAATAAATACAGGCTTTGATTTCATGAAGAGAATTAAATGTGCAAGAATACTCTCGCTTCTGTTTTCAATACTCTCTGACAATGATCTGCTGCTTTTTTATGGCACTTGGATAATGATTATCTACATTCTATTCCACGTACCAAAGAAACCCATCTTTATGAAAGACAATTGGGATTTGGCGCCTGCTGTGATGCTTCAGCAAAGGCAGGGCAATGCTGAGAGCAGGGTGAGCAGAGAAGCATCAGCTTCTGCTTCTCTACAAGCTGAGCTCAGCGGGCACGCACCCAAGAAGCGCTCGCTCACGTCGGGCAGCTTAGGAAGGAAAGCCTGGAGGCCAGAGGATCAGGCCCACAGGACTCTGCACGTCTTCCTGCAAAGTCTGTCTGCTCTGATCAAACGTGAGGCATCGGAAACTTTTCTTTGACTGTGGCAGACGTCTGCTGGCATCAATCCCCGCTTACTGTGTATTTGGAGAGGACCCCCCCCACACACACTTAACTGCTTGCTCTAGACTTGCCAGCTGTACTCGGAGCTCCGAATCGCCTTCCTTCTGTTCCACGCTAGGAAAACCACCTTGAAAGGCATTAACTTACTTGGTTTCAATGAGAATGTCTGCATTGGCTGGGTTCAGCACGGCTTTACAAATCAACTCCTGTGTCACTGGAATAGACTTGTTCATGGAAACGCACAGATCCGAGAGGTAATCCAAAAACCTGTTGGGAAATGGGAGCCAAAGAAAGGGTATCAGTCCTGGGTAGAGCTCTAGACTGAAGTAATCTACATTTCAGAAAGAAAACATTCAGAACTTCATTTTAGCACCGCAGAGCGAGACGGAAGTTATGGCAAGTGCCAAGGAGAAGGGAACTAGCTGTGCTTCCTCACTAGCACGTTGGCAGGTACAAGTTTTTCTCTCAGAAGGCTAAGAGGAAAAAGGTCATCCTACACCCAAAAGCCTAGATCTCACCTGGGCTCCCTATTTTTCCTCACGAGACTAACGAAGGTGTCAATCTCGGCAGCCGTGATGTGCTTTTCCAAGAGCTTGCGGTTGTTATGGAGCAGCGCCGTAATCGTGTCCTCGGCCAAGACGTCGTAACCAATCTGCTTCTGCATGAAGCCAAACTGCTTTGCAATGTATTCCTTCAAAAGAGAAGGGGAAGGAGGAAGGTGTTGTCATTAATTGTCAGAATTTAGGAAAATACTCGTGGAGAACAGGAAGATGTTTGTCAATATCGACATCCCAAGAAGCAAACTGGATCAGATTCAAATTGTTCTTCTTCAGAGAGAAAACAAGCGATCGCAGATCACCCAAATGCTTTCCTCCACCCCAGGCGAGACAACACAGAGGCATTTATTCTTGGTTTTAATTAATGACAACAAAAACTGAACAGCCTTCATTCACAGGCCAACTCTCAGTGGAGTCTGTAGTACACGAGAGCGAAGAGAGGCTCATAATTCACCTGGATTCGACAGTAATTCTGTTGTTTTCTTAAATTCCCCTTAGAGCTGGTACTAATTACACTGCATATAGTCTCTGATAGAGATGAAAAATGCCAAATAAAGCAAAACCGAGCAATCCAAAAATCTCTTGCTGACTGTACAATCACAGAAGAGCAGCATTTAATTAAAGGGATGCAGCTTGTCCATTTGTTTAAATTTTTTTTTTTGGAGCAGGGGTACCATGTCAGTGCCTTTAAAAGCTACAGATGCATTTTCAAACCTGATTCTTTCTGTAATCCTGCTGAGAGTGTCTGAGCACCCGGTAGCAAAGCCGGCAGATGTGTCTGAAGGGAGCATGACGTTGGTCTCCAAGCTCCTCCAACCTCAACATCGGGCCGTCGCCACTGTCCGTAAACGGTGCTTGTAACAGCTTGAAAATCTACAGATTTATTAAAAAGCAAAGATAAAATCCCATGAGATACTGCTGCCTGCTGATCAAACTCAGTGTAAAAATATTGTGTCAGTGTCTTGAAATTTCTAAAAGGTACATCAGAAACACTAATTACAGTTGGCAAGTTGGCTGCTTTGTCAGAGAGAAGCCTGGACAGAAGACGATGTTGATCACCTTTATTCAACATCATATTCTCTAATTTCTCCTAGCAATGGTATGGCTCCAGTCCACCACCAAGAGCCTGCTGAAAGCCACAAACTCTATGGATCTTTTGGTCCCAATTAATTTGCCCAGGTTCTCTTCGTTTCACTTTTCTGACAACCCTTCCTATAGGTAAATTTTAAAGAAAAAAAATAACGTGGCCTACCTGCTTTAGAATATTCTGTTCTCTCATCAGTTTTTGCCGTTCTCTATTAGGTTTAGAAAATACTACTTCAAGGACATCTTGCCCAGAATTAGTTCCACCAGTAACAAAGTAGACCAAATCCTCCAACAATTTGGTAACAGACCTACAGAAAAGTCAGGAGATTAATACAAGACTACAGATTCTGATACAAGAACAACGCCAGTGTAAGGTTACATTTATTTCAAAATGCAGAGTGAAAAAAGAACATCAATTAGAGACTGACTTAGATGCTGGATAAAACACCAGGTTTGTACAGAACTTAAAATCAGGAACTAACGCTCCCTGTTGCTGTAGCCTTACTATCTAATAGCTAAACCACAGCAGCAGCAAGATAACGATATCACTCCGGGGCAACGATATGCCTGCCAAGTTCTACTTGGCAGTTCTTTAAATTGCCAAGAAAACAGACAAAAAAAAAAGTCAGGTGATAATCTCTCCCAAGGCCAAACAGAAGGCATTGGCTATAGAAGCAGATGGGCCCTGGATTTACACAGCAGCTCTCAGCTCTTTTTTGTGTGGCCACGTACTTTTCACAGACGTGGTCAGAGGATTTGCAAGAAGTCATATGTTCAGCCTTCACAAGAGGGATTATAAATTCCCACACTCCATTTGCAAAGCCCATCAAGAAAGGTATGCTGTGGATTATTCCTTCAAGTTCACAGCAACAGTTCTCATGCTCTCACATCAGAGCAACAGGGAGGGCTCAACAGAATGGGCTTGAGAACCTCCATGTCAACAATGAAACCACCAACTTTTCAAATAAAAAAAAATATCTCATTGAGGAGGACACAAAATCTCTTTTCTGGAGATAGTGCACAGATTTTCAATGAAACAGTTACTGAACAAAGGAAACAACATTGTCTGAACCAAATGCCTGTTTCCTTACCTTCTTTCATTCTGGGTTATCGTTCCCTTTTCCAACTTGCCAGCGATGGAACCTAAAACCTTACTTGCATCATTCGCAAAATCCAAGTCCCGAACCTCTGCGGGGGAAACCGGTACTATGGCAAAAGCTTCTTTGTCCTCTTTCACTGGAGAAGTACCAATCTGAAACCCAGAGGAGTTGTAACATCAAACCAGAAGGCAGAAAAAGCAGTGATTCACCTCCTCAGTGATAGTAAAACAGAAGCAAAGCCACACTCCACAATCAGACAGTATGAAGCTACTGATAAAGTCAAAGTTTGGAAATGAAACCACTCTGCGAGCTCAAAGCTGCTCCTAAATCCAGAGAAAAATCAGGTTAGACTGTAGAGTGCTGCTGTAAATAAGGGAAAAAAAAGTCCTTCTCATGGTGGTTGTTGCACAGTAGAAATCGAACAGCATAAGGAGTAAACCACCATGAAAACCTCCTCTTCAAGGTAAAACATTTTGCGTAGGTGCTCTTCGTTACTGCTACACTGCTTGCTGTTTGACAAACCCAGCACTCCCAAGGGACTGAGCTTCTCCTGCCAACAACACTTCTGTGAAGGGCAGGAATCAAAGAACGTGCTCATAGAGAGCAACAGAACTCACCTTCAGCATCACAGGTTTCTCCTCTTCTTTATCAATAGGGATATTGGTACTGTGAACCCAGGTGTTAGTGCAAAGGTGTCGAAGTCTGACGTAAGAGTTTCTGAAAAAGTCAGAAGAATCAAAGCATGAGTTAGTTCCTCAGACTGGAAATCTTCACATCCTTCAAATTGCAAGACACTGGCAGGAAAAAATGGGGGTGGGAGGAAGTGTCACCTTTATCCACACCACATACTGTAACAGGAACAAGACTCAGCTTTATTTCATTCTATAAATTTACCTTAAGAAATCTTCTTATATAAAGAAACAGATTCTGCTGTAAACCAGAACTCTAGCAATATTTTGTTGGTGTAATTTGGGTGCTGCGCAGTAATCAACTAAAAGCCTTCTGAAGTCCTCACCTTTCCACGTGCTACAGCCTATCTGAGCTATCAGCTTCCTCCTTACTTTGGTGTTATTCAGCCCAGAACTCCCTGACACCTATTTCAAACATAATTTGATTTTTTGGGGCTCTTTTTCAATGTTGTACAAGCAACAAAGGTCTATTTAGAAACCAGAACATGAGACCAGCATGCAAACAATTGCCTCCAACACAAGTCCTACGGGGACAGCAGTTCCCAGACTATTTTCTCAGGTATTTTTGGCAATGACACATTTTGTATGTACCAGCTCCTGGGTGAAACATGTCAAAGCCAGAGTCAGATGAGCACCTTAGGCTAGGATAAGAAACAGTCTCTCAGCTGCAGCACAACCTCCCCTCTCCACGTAACCGTGGCAGCTCACGGGATGGAACAGGCAGCCAGGATGGCTCCTTTCGGCGGCCACCTTCAATTCTGCTAACTTCAGAGTATCTGATGCTTTAGAGAGTTGCTTAAAGTAGATGGAACAAACTATGCTGTGCTTTCCTAGTGGAAACAGACAGCGGACTGTGTATCTTTGAAGGGTACGTCTTAAGTAGCAAGAGGTACCGCATGAAGAGTAAAGGACATGGAAACAACAAGAAAAAGAAATGCTAAATACTTGATGCTGCATCCTAGCTAACAGAAGAGAGAATGGTCACAGGAGGGCCTTGACAGGGCGCCCAAGGCTTTTAGTCCCAATTGGTTCACTGACAAGGAAGTCAAACTCAATTTTCCCACCTGTAAAGGGATGTTCCTTACTTACAACTCAACTGTCAAGTAATAAAGTGAAGCTTCAGGCACTCGCTAAATATTTCTGTATTAATTTGAGGAAGAATCTTCACTCCAAAGATAACAGAAAAATAACGATAAGTTAAAAAAAAAAAAAAAGATCACCAAGCTTCCAAGCAGTTAGTTTGAGTATCCTCAGCTGTACCTGGGGACAAGGCTGTCTCCTCCTCGCAGGGTGGTAGGGTCCAACTCAAATATGGAGGAGATATCGTTTCCTTCAGGCACCGACACCAGAGAGTAGGCCATCTTCTCCTGAGCGCTGCGCAGGCCTCTCCGGGAGGCATCCTGCTCAGGGTCCAGCTGGGGAAGAAGTCCCATCACACACAGTCAGACCAAGCCATCCAGACCCACCTGCCTACTGTTAAATAGATGTCCCCTGTCATTTGCAGACGTGACTCAACCATTCCAAGTTCTGGTTAAGACACCTGGGCTCTAGGACATCAGTAAAACCGAGAAGTAGCTGCTCTTGCCAACCATTTCTTCACTTTCCCTGGAGTCAGTAACTTGTATTTCTGGATCACAAACACAATAAATCCTAAAATATAGAGGCTATGTCTTGCAGGCAGTGCCAGAAGAGACTCAGTCTCCCAGTCATTCACCCCACTGGGAATTCGGACTCATTTGAGGTGACCCACATCTGCTAAGATCCCCACCCCTGACACTATGAGCTCTTGAAATGGATTCCACATACTGCAATTACCATTCTAACAAAGTAATTATGTGAGCTGCAAACACAAAAAAAAAATAAAAAAAAATCAGCAATGCTATCAACTCTCAGTCTTGCTGGGAAATAATCAGCTTTCAGCAGTAAAGTGGGACTGACATCTATCAATGACAGACAAATGAAACAAAAAGCTAGTCAGGAAGCTGGATGTCTTGCTGTTCACACTACAGCTTAGGACGCATTTAAACACAACTATGTGCTACAAAGGTGATGGCAGCAGAAGTATCTTTATTTCCAAGGTGCTAGCAAATTACCAGCCTCCTTTAGTAAAGTAAAGATACCAACATCAACTGAGTAAAAACGTGGATTTTCAGATGAAAGGACAAAAGGGGAGGAAAAAATAAAGATAAACTGGGAAAAAGGAACAACAACTCTCTCTAAAACCTCTCCTAGCAAACTACCAGTTATCACCAGTCAATAAAAAAAGTTGCTAACTGTCTGACAACGCAGAAGCCAGCTGTTCACCTATAAACATCTAAATTTTAGATGTCATTTTCAAAGTGATCAAGCAACCAATTTATCAGCTCCTCTGTGAGGAAGACAGGCACCCAAAGCAGACAGCACTCAAGCACCTGTCTTGCAAAGTCCTGCTGTAAGGCACCGCAGTCCTTCAACATATGGAAAAGGTATCTGATGTTGCTTGTGCCTCAGGATAGTCTGTAGTTAGCACATTTGTAGTCAATGAACTTGGCTGCAAAGGAGTGACATTTAAAGTCTGATTTTGCACATGGGAACAGACAGTGAGCTGTGGGGAACAGAAATACACATTGGGAGCCTGCCTTTCAAGAGAAGAAGCAACTACACGCTCAACAGAGTCCATCTGGAGGCTTTATACCGAGAGAAATTCACTCACTTGGAATGAATTCTCTGAATTTCATCTGTCTCCTTCATCCCCACAGTAAGGCAGCTGCTCTCTGTTCCCAATCTGTGTGTCAGGAGACAACTGGTCAGTTATTGACACTGCCGAAAACGAGCAGTAAATCAGAAAGGAGGAGATGGGGCAAGCTAGTGAGAACTAAGACTTCAACCCCAAGGCTTTAACATTGAAAAGCGCTCACTGGCATCTCACCTGCGCCCATTTGAATCCCTTTCTTGTACAACTCGCTGAGGTATAAAGAGAAAACAACAACAAACCAGAGAGCTGGGCACAGAAACCTGCCATTTGCAGACAGTTCACATTTGGATGGAGTTGGAGTTTGGATAAAGTTGGGCAAAGCAGCCAACACCCTCTCCTGTCACTAGTGCATGTTAAACGATGCAGTAAGTTTGTGTCAGAAGTGAACGATGTGCTCCTGATCCTGTTCTTTACGGTCTATTTTTGCCACCTAGTGGTAAAGAGAGAGAGCAGGAGGAAAAAAATAAATAAATCAGTCCAACTCTAAAGGCAGTGTGTTTTCCTCCTTGTGGGGAGGAGACATAAGCATGTCACCGGTAGGATGGATGTCTCTGGAAGTGACCTCAACACTAATCAACTTTCAAAAAATTAAGCTGACAAAACAGTTTGGTGCTGGATTCACCCTGTCCCTCCTCCCAAACAATAGCTCTGTGGGGGGTCTGTGTTCATTTTTTCAGTATGTTGACTGACGTCAAGCTGTCAGAAGATCAGCGTTTGCTGACGATACCACCACCAACTAATCAGGATAACAGCTCAGTATCTGGGGGCAAGGGGAAGCATTTTAATGGCCAGGCTAGAATGATAAATCCTTTTAGGAGGAAAAAAAAAAAAAAAAAAATATCCTGCAGGATCTCAAAACCACACCACATTTTCCCCCTTTTAAAAAAAAAAAAAAAAAATCAGAGGAGTAGCTCTCTAATATACCCAAATGGAGCAAATCTTCCATAATACAGAATAAATAATCAGTGAGTTGTATAATCCTACAATCAAATCCAACTAAAAAACCCAACATACAATCCACAATGGAAAGCACTGTTCCAGTTTTATCTGTTTCCAACTCCTGAAGCAATGCTGTTTCCCTTTGACACCAAAGAGAAGCTTCTACTAATACAAAGCATCAGAACACCCAGCCTTCGACACAACAACATTCACTGAGAACACCACATACTTGCTTTCACAGGAAAGTCAGAAGAACGGCACTGAAATCCTTCTCACCCTGCCATTCTTGCTCTCTAGACCCTTTTCTCCTGGCTTTCCTATGACAAGCTACAACGAGAGGAAATTAAATTCTTCAACAAGGAGGTGAGACAACTGACTGGCACAGCACCCCGTGAACGTCCCGTGAGGGACACTTGCCATCTGGTGTCACCTTGAGCAACTTGCTTTTCAAATCTAGTCAAGAGAGAGTTTCAAGGAAACAAAGGTTTAAGAAACAGGAAGACAGAAATAAGAGATGCTACAAAGGGGAGAGGTGAGGGGGTCCAGGTAACATGTAATTTGGTTGCAAGAGCATTGCCCTTCCCTAAAGCCTAGTTCAGGTTTCAATATCCACTCCTCTAGATTGGCTTTAAAAAAACAAAAACAAACAAAAAACTTAAAGTCGTTCTCTTTTTCATAGGTTCTTCACTAGCAACAAAGCCTGGACCATCTATGCACTGGCCAGGTGAATACCTGGGCATGTGTCAAGCCCTCCTCAATTAGGGGGCAAGATCATACTCTTGCCTATACTTACTGAGGATTGACACTCCAGGTCATCTTCCTCATAGTCAGGGTTTACCTGATGAAACAGAATCACAGGCACGTCAAAAATCTAACAGAGCTGCAAGGGGGAAAACAACCTCAGCGCGGTTTAAACTTGACTTGGTTAAAAATACACACTCTACTGCTACAGCACTACCAGGCATGCAGAACAAACTGTGTGCAAACCCACTCATTTCTCATCTGGCAGCTGCCTGCCCATGAATTAAAAGGTTAAATAACCTGCAAACATGTAGAGAGGTTTATCTTGTGTGGGAGAATCACGGAAGGAGCGAGAGAGGCAGAGGGTCACCAAGTTTCAGGTGGTTGGTTTTTTTTTTTGTTAAAATCCCAAGTGGAATTTCCAACTAGCAATTACTGGCTTGGTAGACATCTTTTAGAACAAACACTATCAGGTGAGCAATCTCCTCTGGTATAGTTTTGCCTGATGTAAGAGCATGTTGTTGTTTTGGCTGATTAGCAAACCCCAGATTGACTGGAAAAGCTCTATACTGGGTCACTACTGGAAAGGATTTGCAAGCGTGCATGGGACAAAACGCTGCTGTTTCTCCAGTCTGCTTAGTAGAAGAATGTAAAATGAGATATTTAATCTGGATTTTTCCCACTGAAGCTCTCAGGCCAATGGCATAGGGCTGAGACAGCCCTTCTGCCCTGCTCTGAACTCCTCCAGCCAGGACAGCTTGCACTTACAAAGGTCTGTGTATTGGCATGTTGCTATAGCCACGATTTAAAGCAAATAGAAGCAGTTTGAATACACTTTTACAAGTGTTAAGCAGCAAACCTCACAAATTTACAACCCTTAAGACTATATTTTTAAAACTTTAAGAAATATCTTGAAAACTTTTTTCAACAGGGGAATGATGTCCACTATGGAGAGAAAAAACCACATTTATTTAGTTTTTGCCTGGCTGTCTAAGTGTTACCAGCAGTTCTTACAAGACTGGTCTAAAAATCTAACTGCATTTTCATGTCACAGCCAGTTCTACAATTCTGCTTGGGAATCAGTGATTTAAGAGAAACTAACAATAGCTGAATTCATTTTCCCCCCTAAAGGCTCTCAATAATTGATCTCAATTTAGTCATCTTTAATAAATTCATCTTGATTCTACTGCCCACATGACAGGATACTATTTAGTGTCTATTCTTTGCAGGAGAAGAGTTACTGCCTCTAGAATTCATACAAAAAAAAAAAAGTGAAACAAGCTCAAGTCTACCCCTGTATCCTGGAATTCTTTCAAGCCTCTTTCACCTTGTTCTCTGTGTTTAACCATCTGCTTTTGTACTAATCCTCAGGACCCAAAGACCACTCTCCTCCCCTCCCCTGTGTCTATTTTTAGGGCAGGAAATAAGAGATTTTCAGAAGGCGTAAAAGGAAGAAAACAGTGCTGAAGGGAAGGCAGAGCTCCTAAGCAAGCCCCAACACCTACCTCTGCTGCCAGGTAGTGTCCAGTAGCGAGGTGTTTGAACCTGAAAAGGCTATTCCAGTACCCAGCACCACCACGGCAAGGATCATGCTGCACCACCTACAAGGAAAGGGCAAGCACATTTAAACTCTAAGTCAGTGACAACCTCCCTTTCAAACCCAGAACTGCCCAGACTCCATGGCCAGGGAAGAGGAAACAGAGTAAGGAGCTCTAGAGAAGAAACAACCTTTCATATGTGAACTCTACAGCAAATACTCAGAGTAAACTATAATTAGTTCACCTCAACCATTTAGAAACATTGACTTTCTGCTCATTGTCAGGTGACAACACCTGTTTGCAAAGTCCCTGACCATGGCTGGGACTTCTCTGCCAGCTTACACCGTGATCTTCCTGCCATCACTCTCCAGACTCCAGCGAAGAACTAAAGATGATGCTCTGGATGTACATGTGTTACTAGGTCTTGAAAAAAAAATCTTCCTAATGAAATTCAACAAATTCTTTACCTTTTTGCTATAACTAATTTTTGACCTTCTGAAAGCAGATGAGGAAAGACACTTGGAAATATTTCCAATGCAATGGCCTTGTACAAAGGAATTTGAAGACCTCTCTACATTCTCCTGTGGCCAGCAGAGCCTCCAACATCACATCATCTGTTACTTCCTATCAGCTACTCTGAGGGTGCACCACTTCCTTAGGGAAAACTCAGCAGAGCTGTGCTCTGCCTTTTGGGGATACACACAGAGAGTTATCTCAGAAGCTACTGATGTGCTGTAACACATCAAAGTGATGTTAACTTCAGGTAGCCTTTCAATGTCTATCAAAGCAGATACTTCTAAAAAGAGAAATGAAGAACACCTCTCCACCATGGCAATTAATTCTCCCAGGCAGTTCACATGGCAAACATTTAAAATCATAAACCAACTCTAATAACATCAATAGATGGAGGATATTTTAAGAAGCCGGTGATGGCCAAGATGTTAGTCACTCTATTTAAAAGCCAAGAAGAAAAAAAAACCCCAAAAATAGTCCAGACAAGCAACGCACAGAGACTAGCAAAGGGTTGCAATCTCCTATCCAACGAGGATATGCAGAATCACATTATTCCACACCAAAAATAGAGTGTTCGGTACACTCAGCAGGACAGCTGAAATGATTAGCTGGTGTTAAGCTCTAGCAACTGGTAAGAAAATGACTTCATAGGTGCTTCTGTCCCCTTTTTTCTGAATCGTCAAGAACCTGAATTTGAGAGCTATTTAATGCACCATTAGAGAGAACGTCTCTGATTTTACACAGAAGTAAGGGATTTTTACAATTAAACTTCTAACACCAGGAAGACTTTTGCCTGGAAAAAAAAAAAAAAAAAAAAAGAAATCCAGGAACACCACTGTTTTTAACCAGAAACAGCAATTGTTCCTACAAAGCCACCCACAGCCTGGGTTGCAATTCTTACCTCTACTTCCCACAGGGCCTTGGAACTGGTTGCAGACGTGGCCGACTGCCTCCCCGTCGTTCTCAGGAAGACGTGCTGCTTCTTCCTGTGCTCATCGCACGTCAGGAACTTCTCCTGTTCTGCGTGGAACAACCTCACCACATCCCCCTGTCAAAGGCCAGAGAGCACAGCCAGTATAGACACCGCCCAGCGGCGAGCAAGTCACAGGGAAGAAGAGTTTTGAGTCTTACCCCTTTGAGAATGTCATCTTTGTTATCGCTCCATTTCATGAAGAGGACTATTTTCCAGCTTGTGTTGCAATTCACAGAGTTGACCTAAAAGGAGAATGAAAACCATTAGTCCCACTGTCTTGTGTCTGCACATGGGAGTACCATGAACTATGGTCTTAACTTTTTAAGCAATTTTCAACAAATCCCTGTGGCATTACTCCAGAGAAGGAAAGTCCCTCCTGTATTTACTCCAGAAGTGCAGAGCTGACTTGCTAGGAAGTCACTTGCTATACATTACAGCGACACCACTTTAGATTTGAAGGAAAAAAAAAAAAAATCAATCTTATTTTTAGCCAGTCGAGCAAAAAGGATCAAACTCAAACCTCTCTCCAGCACTCAGGAGACAGAAGAAAAGTCTGCCCGCTCTGTTAAGTTGCTGATTAACAAGATAATCGTTCCAAAACCACGCCACCGGTACCAACCTAAAACCAATCCAAGCAGCTTAGAGGTTTGAACAGCTGCTCCAGCTGTGCCCCTCTGCCCTTACCTCATTGCACCCAGGATTATCCACAAGCTGGTGACTACTGGCGTGGAGAGGCTGCCCAGCGTTGACGGGATTCAGGACTACTTTGTCTCCGATGACAACCTGGAGATAAGTGCAGCATCAGACAAATTTACACCATGAGAAAGCTTTTTTTTTTTTTTTTTTAAATGAGAGTGATAGGAGGAAATCACCT
Organism: Baryphthengus martii; assembly: GCA_013396935.1. Taxonomy (NCBI): domain Eukaryota; kingdom Metazoa; phylum Chordata; class Aves; order Coraciiformes; family Momotidae; genus Baryphthengus; species Baryphthengus martii. The sequence continues at coordinate 75,397 of VWZK01014558.1, forward strand.
CCTTGCAGTTTGGAGAGATGCCAACCTGAGCAAGAAAATCAGGATTTTGTTTGCTTCAGAATTTAGTTCACCATACACAGTCTTTCAGGGAGAAAAAAAACCCCAAAACACTATACTATTGGACTCGGCGACTCGCAGAAGAAACACAGACTGCAAGGCTGGTAACCAATCTATCTGCTGCTGTCCATGAAGGTGTTTCATTGGTTAACATTTAACAAATTAATTCCCATAGCAAAAGGACAGGCAAAAATCCTCCTCCTTCAAAAGGTGCTTTCATTTGCAAAATCGGATTCTTGACCAGGCTAAGACAAATGTGCTTTATTATGGAGCTAAGTGAAAGTCCTGTTTTTCCCCTCTTCCAGGGTAAAGTCTTACTTAAACTAAAAGCCAAAAAGCGTTTTCTGCATTGGAAAGAACAATTCATAGCGATAAAGAGCCTGAGAATTGGTGTGATTTAAAAGCACTCAATGGCCACTAAGTCTAGGCCACCTTGGGCTCGACCGTGTGAGTGTGTCTAGAAAAGCAGCAGTCACATCAAAATATATGGGGTTAGTCTAGAGGATAAATCATCCCTACTTGATAGCCTGCTGTGTTTAGGTGTCAAACATAAACCTGGCCTACACCACAGAGCATGCTGAGGCTTATAACCTCCTAGGTTTAGGCACCCAGCACACCCAGGTGACTCAGATTTTGTAAAAAATGAGTTTAAGAGATTAAAATGGTAATGCATTGAATTCAGAACCAATTACTTCCCAGATTTCCCATGAACAGGACCATTTAACCTCATTACCACCTCATTCCTCATATACAAAATGATGATGGATTTTGATACCGAACTGACAACACCCAAAACCACGATGCTGATTACTTGTTCCAAACCTCCTGAGGGAACTCAACGTTTCCTACCAGTTTGAATCGGACAGGAATTGTGAAAGGCTAGCGTAATTAGGTCCCTTATTCCCTCCAACATGAAATCATTCCACGCTTCCCAAATCCAAGTTACCATAGCGATTTTCCTCCCCCTCATGACAGCAGAGGGGAAAAAAAAAAAAAAAAAAGA
>VWZK01014558.1:76476-132636 GCA_013396935.1 Baryphthengus martii
CCCCCCCCCAAAGAAGAAAGAGGAAAAAAAAAAAAAAAAAAAAAAAAAGGGTTGCTCCTGCAACATCAGGCACCAGAAGATGTGTGCATTTCATTAATCCCAAGCCAAGCCTCCTGAAACGAGTCTTGGCAAGCTCTGCAGAGAGCAGAACGTGGAGAGATTCCTCTGAGCACTTACACTGTCTCCAATGGAACGCAGTTTGTAGAAGGGCTGTATGTAGAACCAGGAACCTTCGTTTCCAGCTTCATCCAAGGTCACCCTCATAGCATTCTTCTCCAGTAGAGCTGGCAGCCTCTTATTTACTGTTAAGTATTTGTTACTTTTTAAGTGAAGCAGCTAGAATAAGAATTAGAGTTCAGTTCTAAGAATGCTCATTTTTCCTCCCCTCAAGAAACAGCAAGTGTGCATAAGACAACTACAGTATTATAAAAGATTTAAATTATAAATGATATAAAAACATTAACTCAGGCACAATTTCACTTACACTTCTAGTATATATACAACCCGAAAGCACAAAACACCTTTAGCTAATCCAACCAGCAAATGATAAACACAAATGCCCTCACCACTTGACTACCAAAACCCCAAACCCCAAGCACCAGAAGCTGTAAAATGATGGGTTCTAAGTGGCTTTCCCCAGTAAGAAGAGGGTGGTGAGAAATACAACTTCTCTTATCGTGCTTTTCTCCATCATTCAACAGAAATGTGGCTGCTTCTTTGAAGACTCGTTGAAAAGTCCCATTCTTCAAGCCTCTGCCGCGTACGCACGCGGCAACGGGTCACGTCCCAGCTCCCAACCTACCCAGCTCCCACCTACTGTTGTTAAGTTTCCAGTGAATTTAACAGACAGTTATTTTTGCACAGAAATCTGCTTTTTTGACGCCTTCCAACTACTGTAAATACTCACAGAACTTATGGGAAAACGTGGGGAAAAACTGATCACTGCTCTTAATGTTGTGTTTGGAGTTCACTCACTGCTCTTAGTGTTGATGTTTGTAGTTTGATCAAAAATAACTATTATTCTTCGTTTATCATTAAAAGATTTTTTCTGCCTCAAACACACAGGTCAATACTGCACAATTCAATCAAGGCAGCTACTTCCCTGCTTGTTCTCTTTTTTAATCATGCGGTTATTGGACAACCCATTTTTTCTCGGGTTTGATACAGAATTTTTTGGTTGGTGTTTTCTGTGGGTTTTTTTTTGTGGTTTGTTTTTTTTAAATTTTTTTTTTTATTCCCTGGGATCCAGCACATGCTTTGGTTCAATGGACCGCAGTTACTCATACGGCTTGATTTCGATTTTCCTTCTATCAGTTTGCTATTTGAGTTGTCAACATTTGATTGAGACCGTACTCATCGTACAGCACCTGGGTCATCTCCCAAATGGCCACCTCTAAGGAAGGCCCTAAGAATTATTTCTGAAGAAAGCAATCATATGGTGACCTCAAAAAAACCCCGCACAATTAATCCATAATTTAAAAAGCGATTCCATCATAGCTATACGTCCACTTCTGGCTTCACAGGATCGCGCTTCGGGACACTGTCCCACCCTGCAAATCTACATCAATTCCAGAAATTTCAAGCCACATTGAGCAGAGGAGTTTGAGCACAACCCTCCAGAGCTGGCCGAGATGTTCAGAGCCTACCTGGATCACGTTGCCGTACTGGATGACTGTTCCCAGCAGCTTTCTGTTCTCAGTTTCGTTCTGTTTCTTTTCCAAATCAGCTGCATGCTGAAATTAAAGGAGAAAAGTTCAATTGCTGATTTGTTTTATAGAGAGAGCCAAATATATGAGTTTCTTTAAGAGTATTTCAAAGAACTGGAAAAACAGCAACCACCTGAAACAGCGGAATTTTATTATTTTTTTTTTTCCCCAACTTCCAACAGTATTATTTCCAGTTGTTTAGGAAGACAGACTACCTGTAACGTGGGTAAATTCAGAAAGATAAGCAGCCTGTAACTTGGGTAAAATTTGACAAAATTTTGGAATAAACCATGAAATGAAAAGCTCAGACAAGATAGAAGACAAGCTGGGAGGAGATAACACCACACCTATGTAAGAAAGGTGAAAAGGGATGGGTGATAACTCAGGCCAGGAATTCTATACTCCTTTCTCCTGAGTTCGGTACAAACTGAAAAAGACCTCAGCTTTGGAATTTACTTTGTCAGTATAGTCCCCAACTCTTCTCCAGCAGATATCCTCTCTTACTTTACAGGAAAGATTTTTTTTTTTTTTTTCATTTAAAAAAACCCTATATCTGTATTTGCTGTAACCAGTATCTGGAGAGTAACTTAAAACTAGAATTTTTTTGAGGCTAAGCATCAACATTTATAGTTTGGCTCTCAGATCTCAAGGATTATAGTGGGTCCAGTTTCTTCTTGGAAGAGAAAGAAGTGTCCACAGATCCTAACCGTAGTAAGGTGAAGTAGTAACAACACAGGAGAATGCAGAAGAAAGGAAGCAAAGGAAGCGCTATCTGTAGATCGTTATAAAATTTCAGCATCTTCAGCTTGGAGAAAAGGTGCTATTTTTAGCAGCTGTTCGAGGTACGACAGCTAGCTCTTGCTCCAGGAGAACCTGCAATACAGTCACTTATTCAAACTCCAAAATCTATTCAGAAATACAATGCAGCAGAATTTTCTATTCTCGAAATACAATTTTTTGTTTCCCTTGATTTCAAAGCGTTGAGCCGAGACAGGATTGCTTCCAGAAACCAGGGCCCTCTCGATGGCAACCACAGGGGTCGGGACTCCTCCGCCTGTGCCGCACGTCACGTTTATTAGAAATCAAGAAAACAGCATCTTCTGTGAAAATACGATGAAGACATCGGACCGGTTCCAAAAGCACACACCAAACCTGACAAGCACTGGAGAAAGAACCATTTTCTCTGGCCACTAGATGTCAGCTTCTCAACCAGCACTGATTCTTGATACCAAAGACAGACAAGTGTCCCAGATTTTAAATCCCTTAAATGGCATTAACTTAAAATAACCTGACCTCAGCATTGGGCGCTCCGCTGCAGACAATAAATTCCACCAGCAGACAAACAGAAGCCAAAAAAGGCAAGTGATGATGAATACATCTTGCATCACTGATTTTGTCAGAAATTAAATAAATTAAATAAAGAAATTGCATCATGGGCAGAGCTAACAATGGTGGGCACCTTTCAGGGCACAGCCCTCCCCCCAGTACACATCATGCAAAATGAAAGGCGTTTACTGTACTCCATGTGCCAACAAATGGAAAAAACTGATGTATGTACTCATATGACTGGCATAAAAAGAAGTTTTGCTATAAGTTTTATAAGATATTTAAGTTTTCTGGGAGCTCTGAGTAACTTAATCTAGTTGCAGATGTCCCTGGTTATTGCAAGAGGTTGGACTGGATGAGATTTAAAGGTCCCTACCAACCCAAACCAGCCTGTGATTCTATGATACAAGAGTGACATACATGGGACCAAATGATTTTCAAGCCATGCAGCAGCCCCAGGTCACTGAAGACCTGATTTGGCACATGCTACATCAAGGTCTAGCTTTTATGTCAAAGTGATGTATATTAAATAATCTCCCATAAAATCCTTTCACCAACTCAAACAAGCAGCTCACACGTGGCAGTCCATTTTTGTACAAAAAACACTCAGCTGGGGCTGAATGCTGGAAAAATCTAATCCTGTATTTCCTTAAAGGCTCCAGCACAAAATGGTCAAGCATCAGATAAATAGGAACAGGTCTCAAACACCTGAACTGGCTCTTACCAGAGAAGACAACTTTAAGCGACATGGTAATCCAGGGCAATTACAGTATTTTTCTTTTACAGGATGTAGTATTTAGACCACACTTTCTCTTAAAATCTATGAACTCACACACATAATCTGTGGGCAGAAGTTCTCCCCTTATACACCAGAAAAAAAACCAAACCCAGAATCTCCCGTTCCTTAAAGCTTGCTGGCTGGACACGGAGCTGGGCCATCTTACCTAGACTGGGTTTTCCCAAAAAAGGTTCCACCACGTGATCCTTGAGGTTCCTCCCAGCCTGGGAGTCTATGCTTCCATGATCTACTTCTCTTACCACAGTTTAGGGGGCAGGAGAAAGTGAGGGACCACTTTAAACTGGATGAGGGTAGATTTAGATTAGATGTTAGGAAGAAATTCTTTCCTCTGAGGGTGGTGAGACCTTGGCAGGGGATGCCCTGGAAAGCTGTGGATGCGCCATCCCTGGAAGTGTTCCAGACCAGGCTGGATGAGGCTCTGAGCAACTTGCTCTAGTGGGAGGTGTCCCTGCCCATGGCAGGGGGGGTTGGAATCAGGTGATCTTCAAGGTCCCTTCCAACCTGAACCATTCTATATCTTTACGACCACTCTGCTACAGCCAGGATCAAAATAGCTTTTCTCTTGCCGATACTTCTGGGTTACAAAATCAGGTTTTCAGAAGCAAAATGAGTCAAACAGTCAGCCTTTGTGAAAAGCAGGAGCAAGGCAGCCATATGGCAATCAGCAAATGACACTCTCCTACAGGGCCATTTTGTATTTCACTCTACAAGGAGCTTAATATAGGCTTCAAGAAACTAAAAATATTTAGAATTGTAATTTTGACATGAAGTACTCTAGCTCTGTAATTTTAACATAAACATGGAGTTTATTTAACTCTGAAGCCAACAGATGGTATTTAAGTTAAGCTGGCTTTTTTTTTTAATATAGGAACTCTAAAAACAGCAATCAACTGCCTTACTGGGTTTTCGACTGCTGAATGTCAACATTTTACCCAGGAAATATTAAATACCGTAAGCTAATAAGGAAGGAGAGGCTGTCTGGCCTTCTAATTACTCATAATTATCCATCAGCCTTCACATGGATCAACAGCAGCGATATCTGTTTGAGGAATTCCAACAGATCTGTCAGCCCAGTAGCTCCGACAGCGTCTCCCAGCACGGCTAACGCTCGTGGCGACTTCCCACGTCGAGACGCAGCGCCTGAGAATCCTCTACCCTCTGCAGCTGTTTGCAGGGTCTCATTTTTATGCTTTTACCACCCAAAATGCCCATGCAGAGCACTACCACAGTTAGCACAGGTTAATGACAAAAGCTTAAACGGTTACCATGACTAAGCCAGCACCATACGTACCAGTACTGGGACAGACAGACCTTGAACAGCACCTTGTCAGGAATCAGGGGATGTTTAAAGAGTTAGATCCTCAGTGAATGTCTCAAAAGCAGCCTGGTGTACTGATTTTTATCCACTTTCTCAGTGTCTCCTCGTTAACAGTTTCAAGTGAATTGGAAATATTTATTGACAGAGTGCCGACGGTCCAAAGGAGCCCAAAAGTGAATACTTACGTGGAGTTTGTTGAGCAGCACGGCATCTGTAGTGCTGTTAGCTCCTGGCTTTGCTGCTTTCCAGAACTGCTTTTGAGCAGAGTACCGGTTCATGGGACATAGTTTGAAGAGGCAATCTATAAAAAGATGAAGTAAACAGAAAGATTGCTTCAACCGTTCGGTAATTATCCGGATTTTTTGCTGCTAACACTGTCCAAATATTCCAGCAGCAAGGAAAGGTTTATAAACAAATTCCAAAAAGCCCTTGATCAGACAAATGCTTTTTTGAGCAACAGGAATGTTGTCCCATGAACGATAAAAATTAACTGTTACTGCCAAACATCTGATGCAAGACCAGAAAATTTATAGCTTTTCCCAGTCCAAAACGCCACCATACTAAAATGGTAACACATTTCAGTGCTTTCCCAGGCAAATAGATTTGTTTTATACACTTTCAACTTCTGGTTTTCCTGCTTTAGTAAGTACACTATTTCACACAGCTAGCGTTAGGGTAAGAGGGTTGAGTTTGAGGGGTTTTTTGCTGTTTGTGTAGTGTATAAATTCAATCCCTTCTCTTGCTAGGGAAAACGAGGCATAAAAAATTGGAAAAACAGACCTAATAAAGTAGCGGCAGCATAAAACACCCCCAAACAATAGCAGGCACAAGCACAGACATTCAGTGCGTGGCTCGAGGTAACCATAAATCCCCCAGGGTCCAGGTTCTTTACCCAGTCCATCAACAATTTATTTAACATTCTGCCTGGCAAAAGCCAGGAATCACAGCTCATTACTCTTATTAAAAAACACATTTTTATATGAAAGAGATGCTAACTTATCAGTAATAAAACCAAATTAGCTGCCTTTGCTATTTTCCCCTCTCCTCTGTTGCTAAGCGACCGAACACATTAAAAAAAAATAAATAAAATTAAGCTATTCAAAGATGGTGCCTCAAGTAGCAGCTTAGAAGTTTAAACAAAGTGCCAAAAAAGCCAGAAGGCTGTTCCCAGTGCCTGGTGGCAACGGCGTGGACGCAAGACTTCAGGCTTCCATCTCCCATGGCATTTCTCAAAGCTCCTGGCGTATTTTTATAGGTGAGCACTGCAGTTTGGGAAGTAGCTGGGGGTTTCATCTTCACCGGCTGAAAAGNGTGCAGTTTGGGAAGTAGCAAGGTGAAGAGAGACCAGCCTGGGGGTTTCATCTTCACCGGCTGAAAAGCAGGGCTGCTCCCAGGCCACCTTCCTCAGACAAATACACTGGATGCACATCAACCAGAAAGGGAAATGCCCCACACTGAAGAGAAGCTGTTTCAGCTCTGCCAGAGGTTAAAGCTGCTGAAGGGGCTGAGCTCCGCCAGAGACAGACCTTGGCAATTTTACCTCAGGATTCCACGTGGGATGGACACCTTCACTCTTTCCACGCCTTTCTTAAAGAAAAGACCTATTTGACATCGCTCTGCCTGCCCAATCCATCCTCAGAGATCCATAAAAGCACACCGGGCAATACCAAACACCTTCCACAGAAAGGCAAAGGTCTGTCTTCAAAACTAAATCTCCTTCTAATGGGGTGAAGCACCGGTGGCAGATTGTCCTTCCAACTCACAGTGAGCCACCAACCACCAAATGGGCTGAGCAGCTTGTCCCAAAGCAGCACAGCAAGTCCTGCAGCCTGCTTAGCTGGTGGCCCAGTACGCCAGCAACAGATCCAGCAGGAGCTGGGTATGGCACTGAGGACCTTTAACAGAGACACACATACTGGGGAAGGAGTGAAGGAGCTGAGGGTACGTGGAAGGAGGTTTAGTTGCATCTATTGCAGAAACACCTCCACTTGGACACTATCAGATTACAGCTTCCGAACAGATAAGAAGAGCTGAACACGAAGTGCAAACCACACTTTGCAGGTTTGCTCTCCTCAATTTCTATTTCATTTACATAAAGATGATTCACAGAGATTGACAGCACAGAATAAATTCAAAAAAGCCACTGCAGGCTGGCACTTTGAAGCTAAGACTATGCATTGTAAGCAACGTACCAGTTAGAAAAGTTTCTATTTTTGCTTAAACCATCAGCTCGCACAATGACAGCAATTAACACACAGAACTGCAGAGAAGAATTAATTGTACGCTAGATTTAGTCACAGTGCAAGTGTATCTTTTTCCGCCTTTTTCAAGAAAGTTGTCAACTTAGGCTTAACTTTGGCTACAAGCAACCCCCTCTCCTCCCTGTAGCACAGGGCAGAGGTCTCCAAGAGCTTGACCCTGTCCAGCGCAAGAAGGGAAAACACAACGTGTTTTTCTTAGGTTTTCTTCCTAGTTACAAAGCTACAGATCTAAAACAAACAAAGAAAAGCACCCAACTTTTTTTTTTGCCTAGTATTTGTATTTAGAAATCTATTTCTTAAGTGGTTGAGGAGTTCCACTCTGTCTTAATATGACCACCACAGTTCGTACTGAATGTTATTTCGCCACGGGTCAAGCTCCATGAATATTACAGCCAGAAGACTCGTAGTTCTCCAGATTCCATGGGCTTCTATGTTTACAAAGATGAACAGGCAAGGATGTGCTAGCTCAGCACCATCATGCTCAGCAAACTGCAGCCCAAAGCAATAATGACTGTGCAGGATAAACCAACCAGGCTCACTTGTCAGACCCTGGGCCATAGAAGACCATAGAATGTGGAGATCTACAAGACTTCTGGCCACAAAATTCATGGAGCTTGACCTGTGGCGAAGTAACATTCAGTACTAACCACGGTGGTCGTATTAAGGTTGAGTTTAACTCCTTGACCACTTAAGTAGTAGATTTCTAAGCCAAAGCAGACGAATTAGCTTCCTGCTCTGATCAGGGATTCGGGCAGCTTTAGCCACATAGGAAAGGTGATAAATAAAGCTATTATTGCAAAGTAATTACATCTTATTATACACTGTTGGTTGAATATTAACCATGAAGGAAGGAATTTTCTTTCCAGATCTTTGTGGCACGCAGTGGAAAATGGCCAATTCGCACACTTAAGTATAAAAATAAAATACGACGTAATTCCTGATGGAACGATGACAGATGACGAAGCCTGAACACGGAACAAAGGTCCTGCAAGAAGAAGCGATTGCATAACCCTGCACTCCCACATCATGCACGTGGATGATGAATGGATGGCAGACGGACACGTATGAAATGTGCAATTCAAGGCTTCCAAGCTAAATCCCGTTCTGTCGTCAGCAACTGCTCTGCACTTAATCAAGTGGACTGAGTAAAACCGTCATTGCACCGTGGGATATGTTAGTGCTTCGACTGATTGGACATTTAGATCCCCACAGGGGCCTCTGCCACCCGCAGCTCACACAGAACTAGTCAGGAACGTTTGGTTGTTCTCTGCCTGTACCGGCATCACAGAGGAACAGTCAAACTCAAGGATACTGGAAACACTAGAAAGTTTCCAAAGTATTCTGAGGGTTCAATGACAAGAGAAACCTGCCAGCTGTATTACTCCAGCCACGATTCCTTCTACCCTCATGCTTTTCATTTTCTCTTCTCCCTTTCCCGTCGCCGTCTCTTGCACTAGGCCCTGCTAGGCCCTTCCTGGATAGGGAAGGCCTATCCAGTCACAGTCTCCAAATTCCCAACCTTTCCTGCCAGTCAGTTGCTTTGCTTCCATCTCAACTCATTTCTTCAGCCCCCAACAACTCATTAATCCCTCCCTTCTCTTTTCTGCTCGTGACAGCAGTGTACAGGTCTCCATCTAATACCGAAAGAGGGATTATTATTTCCCCAGATAATCCTCATCTCCTAAATCTCCCAACTTTTTTTTTTTTTAAATGGACTCTGCTGCATGGGAATTTAAGTAGCATTTAGGTAGTATGGTAGTAAGATTATTATAAAATATATTATGATTATAGTCTAACACAAGCCTTGTCCAAACTTGCAAATATTAACTTCAGAGAGGCTGGAATGATTTGGAGACGAGAGTGGAGTATTTCAGAGCCTACCCAAGACAGAGCGACCTTCTTTCACCACAAGCTGCCTAGAAATACAGAACTCATTCCCAGGCAATTCCAGCCTTCCCTTCAGAGGATTTCCCCACTGCATGGGACATTAAATGACATTATTATGTCAGTTCTACCCTCAGTATATGAAAAACAGCTCAGAAGGTTGCTAAGGTGACACTGCCGACATCCAAAGCTCTCCAAAGCCTTTGCTGGGTGACAGCTGGACACCAGGCACTAATAAAACTTTCCACCTTTGCTGCTTTGAGATCAGCTCAGATCAGTTTGGAGTGGCTATGGCCACTTTTCTCGCTTTGCCATTCTCCAGCATGCTCGTTTCTAAATGATCTGGAAGTACTTTTAGCTTCAGCCAGGCTGGTTGTGTAATCCACCACTCATCATTTTTTCCAAATCTCCCCTGGCTATTTTAAGCATTTAGTAGAAAGTCTTCACCAACTTTTCTGCAGTAAGAGAAAGCAGGCATCAAATATGTTGTTGGCAACAAAAAGGTTATTACTTCTGTTTTTTTTTTTTAAACACAGACCCAGACTTCACAAAATGCCAAGTGGAGAAAGGGAAGAGTCAAGAAAAATTATTCCCCCTCTCTCAAAAATCCTGCTTCAGAGTAGTTTCAGATGAGGGAAACCTATAAAGATGAAGATATTTAAATAAGTCACTTACAAAATCCACTGAATATTTAACACCAACACAGCTGTTTCTTCGTTACTTGAAAAAAACCCAAACTCCTTTTTGCGCAGCAATACTAAAATTAAAAGAAAATTTGCAATTCCCTGTTGAGATTTAGCAGTTTCTTTCCAAACTTTTCTATACTTAGCTACCTGATATTTCCCCAAGGCCAAAACCTGCTCACAGTGGAGAATAAATACAAGGACAGTATTTCTTTTATTATCTTTGAATATAAAAAAATAGCAGCAAAAATTAAGAAATAGAAGCAACATAGCTGGCAATGATGGAAATACTGCAAACAGAAGTTCTCAACTTTATATTTATGAAAGCTGCACAGCTTTAATACATTCTGGAGGATGGTAACACTCCACAGGATGAAGAGATTATTTATTTAAAGACAAAATGAAGACCTCTTTTGTGTTTAAGTAAAATATTTTCACGCAGGAGGCCTACAGATAATCCAAAATGCACATATTCAATCACAGGCAAGTTTCACCTCCTCAGAAGCTCCTGGATTACTACATCATCTATTTCTATCCTTGTTCCTTCTGAGGTTTCAAATGAAGAGATGACAGCCTAAGAGGTTCAAAGAATATAGAACAAAAGCGGCTATAGAAGTGTGTTGATTATTAATCATTCCTGCATTTCCACAAAGAGAGGGGAAAAAAAAAAAGCAGCACCTGATCCTACTGAAATTACTGTCTTTGTGATGAGAAGACATCCTTTCATTTTCAGTTTGCAGTGAACAAGCTTTACTGGCAGCACAAAAACCATTTCAAAAATACCTATTTTGTGAAGAGGCGGTAGATGGTTGACCTGTTGTCCTGGTGGAGCCCACTCCAGCATAACAAGCATGAAAACAAACCTGAACTTTTCATGCTCAGGTCAGTGAAGAAGATGACTGGAGCCAAACCTCAACCTTGCCAACAATTCTGGCAGGACACGAGTAGGGAAAATTTAAGTGTAGGTGAGAAGGGCATTTGTATCCCAAGACCAAAGACCTTGTCACTCTCTCACATGTCACTGCAAAGCAACCAAGTCATTCAGGATTCGAATGCTGAACTAATTACATGACAAAACCAATTCAGAGGTTTCTGCTGCTGTGAAATCTGTTACCTCCCTTCGGCAGCTTACCTGTTTGCAGTATTTTTCTTTTTACAGCAGAATAAAGGAGGAAAATCACCCTTGCACCCCACATTTAAATAGAGAGCCTGCATGATTTGCGATCTAAATATATTTTAATTTTTATGTTAAAATAACCACCCTCAATTCCTATCTGCAAGACAGGAGGGTAACCACCCTCTTGTCATTGTACTCACTTGTGCGTAGTCCTAACCAACAGAAACCGCTACTTCGCTTTTCGAGCTGTAACAACGTAGGAAATAATATAATTGTTGTTAATTTAGACCTGGTGTATCCAACCAAATAAGGGGAGAAGACTGCACCAGTCACTTCAGAAAGGGAGAAATTAGAGACCAGAGAGCTGGACACGGAACATCAAAGCCTGCTACAGCAACTGCATTTATTAATGCGACATTAATTAAAAAGTAATGGCTTTCTGAACACATAATAAATCGCCGTATGACTCCACACAACATTAGCAGCTTTACAATAACAAAGCTTTATAATAATAAACAGCATTCTAGACATACTGAAACGTCCTGGGGGACAAGGCTGCCCTTCAGCAACAACTGAGCAAGACAGCTTCATTCCAAGACGGAAGGGCAAGGGCAGAGCTCCTTACCTGCGGGGAAGTGGCCTCACGAGCCTGGCCACATCTCGAGGCAAATTAAGAACCAAAGCCCAGACAACTCACAACACTACAAGCAGACACCTTCCAAAGCCCTCAAGATCACAACGATAAAGCACCCTAAAAATCTACCAAAAGACTAAGATGAGAAATTCACCTTTAAGTAAACCTCTTAGGTACCGAAGAGTTCAGAATCCACCAGTGTTTGTTTTATTTCAGCATGTAACCTCTTTGGTCTCCTTCAGAAAGAAAACTGCTACTCAGAAAGAGAGAAATATTTAGACACTGGATATACAGGCAGTTCCAAAAGGAAACATTTGCAGGAAAGACCAGATTCGTTTTTCAGTCTCTGGTACGAGCAACGCCGAGTGAAGATGCTTCCCGAAAACACAAAGCCAGAAGGGTTGGCAACACCACTAGAAAGGAAAAAACCACCGATGGTTTTAACTAAAACACTTCCCATTTGACATCTAGGGGGTAGGTTAAAGACCGCAAGAAAACTGGCAACCTCCTTGTCGCTGCGACGCGGCATTGCGACGGATAACGCGTCCCTGGGTGGGTGATGGGTAGGGTTACAGGAGACAGATGAAGATAAAAACCACACCAAGTACTCAGAGGAAACTAGTAAGGACAACAGAGAGGGAATGCACCAGGTATCCTTGAAAGCAATAAGGAACAGGTCTCATTTCTGCACACAAAGGATGGCTTAGGCCAAGAAAAGCTACTTGAGTATCTCAAGAACCTTTGGAAAAAGTTAAAGTACCGTGATGGCTCCTGGCTAGTGAAAAACAGAAGCTTGGAAAAAACACCTCTTAATGGTGAGGAGAGGGGAAAAGAAAAGAGAAGGAAAAACCCACTCAAGAGAAGAGTTCACACCGGCATACACTAACGGGAGCTCAGCCAGAATCTGAAGAAAGCCACTGGTTCCAGTCAGTGGTTTGACTGCCTTCGCTCATCTCCATCTCTGGGCCAGCATAAAAAGAAATCCCGGACTAGAGGCAAACTTTGCCAAGAGGCAAGTCCAAAGGCCAACCTCTCCTCTCCCTCACAGGTACTGAAAACCAAGTTTTACACAGTACAGTGAGAAGCATTCATTCTCTATACAAAGGGAATTCAGCAAAGGCCAACCTCTTCTCTCCCCCCCAGGTATTGAAAAATCAAATTTTCCACACTACAATGAGAAGCGTTCGTTCTCTATACGAAGGGAATTCAGCTAAATAATGTGCAGAAGAGTTGCAGAAGCATTTTTAAGGAAACTGCTGTGGCTTTAGCCTTTGCCCCAGTCTTGAGAGCTTTATTCTTAACTCAAAGCCATTCCTATCTCCCGTTTAATAGTTTCTATGTTAAATCTCCCTGCAAGGCACTAAAACACAAGTCTCAAAAATGAACCCTGGGACATTTTTCCTCAAAATCTTCCAGTCTTCTCAATCCGCATCAGTAGTATTTTTACCTCGACAGTAAACCAAAGTATATTCACCTGCTGGTCATATATCATTTCATTTTGACTGTTCATCCCTAGGATTTCATTTTCACATTTGCTTCTTCACTTGTTTTTTTTTGCCTTTCCGGAATAAAGCTCCTGCTCAAAACAGGTCAGGAAGTGGGGGCAGGCGGTGGGGGAACGGCTCAGACAGTCCGAGCACAGGAAGAACAAAGAAAATCAAATATCAAACACCTTCTGAAAGTGTCAATGTTGAGCAGTATGGAAAGAATATGGTTGTGCTATTAGAGCCGAACAGCCTAGTGAAAGTCATTTCGATTGAAGATGGCTTTGTGTGTGCTGTGAGAAACGAGCCACCACAGCATCACGCAAAATAAAAGGCAATTTTTTCAGCTGTTCAATAAAGCAACCGGATTTTTGGCTTTCAAATGCATTTTGCTTAAAGAAAGCCCACGTCACCAAAAAAAAAAATATACAGGGAAGTTAAATGAATATTTGATAATATTATTCAGGTCTAGGTTGGAAGAACTGAAGAATTAACGAAAGTGAATTCAGTGCTTCAGTTTTCCTTAGGCTACCGAAGTGCTTGGGATCCTTGCCTGAAAAGCTTATTTCTCTCTTTCCTTCTGCACCGAGTGCTGTCTTCCCAGTTTCCGGCCCCACTGTCTTCTGCAGAATTGCCAACACCACAGCTCACAGGACTGGCAGACCCTCACAAAGCTTACTGAGCTCATCCCTCCCTCCCCAAGGCAGAATTAACTATGCCTACTCCATTCCTGACATACCTCCTGACGTCATCTCTTCCTGCACACCACTATTGCTGTATCTAACTTATTTATTTTTACAATTTAAGCCCATTACTTCTTTCCCTCTCCACGTGGGCATGCAGAACAGAACTTCTCCTCCTTCTCCCAGCAGTAATTGCAGGCTTCTCCATCCCTGTCCCACAGCTACCGAGATGCAAGACTAATTGCTCTTGGTCCTGACCATTACTCTTCCCTGGATTTTCTCTAGCTGGCTCATATCTTTCTGGAAGTATGAGGTATAATACTAAACAAAATACTTCACTTGAGGCTCTGCCAGGAAGTAAAACTGGAAAAAATAAATACTACGTCTTTTGGCAACATTTCTTTTTATATACTCCAAAGCAGCAACTGCACTTTTTGTAACAGCACAGCACCGACAACTCCTATTCAAACTGTAATTCCTGCAATCTCTGGATCTTTTCACAGAATCATAGAACAGTTTGGGTGGGAAGGGACTTTTCAAGGTCACCTAGTCCCACCCCCCTGCAGGGAGCAGGGACATCTGCAACTAGAGCAGGTTGCTCAGAGCCCCATCCAACCTCCCCCGGAATGGTTCCAAGGATGGGGCAGCGACAACCTCTTGGGGCAACCTGGGCCAGGCTCTCATCACCCTCAGTATCAAAAATTTCTTCCTCATATCCAGTCTAAATCTCCCTCTTTGAGTTTAAATCCATCCCCTCTTGTTCTGTCCTACCACACTGCCACGTGCGCCCATCCTCCTCCTCCTCCCTGGATGCAGTTAAGTGCAGTCTTTCGTATATGCCCCCACTGAACGGCAGTGGCATTTTTCAGATCATTTCTTCAACTTTTAAGGCAATTCCGAGTGAATTCCCAAGTCGTCATCTCCTCTGTGGAGCTGGCAGAGGCCAGCCAGCTGTGAAGGACGCTGTCCCCAGCAGCATGGCAGCAGATGCCCAGTGCTACATTGGCAGTAGCAAGCAGCATCCCTGCGGCATGCGCTGCCACCCAGATGTCCAGACTTCCAGGAAATCAGCTAGAGATGGACTTGAGCAACACTTTTTGAAGAGCAAACTAAAGATAAATGCCAAAACCCCCAGACCTGCCTTAATTACAGGAAACACCGCCCCAGAGCCGAATAGAGCGGAGTCCTGCTGCTGACCCATGCCACATTCCCAGGCCAACAGCGTCAAACAGCCCCATCCACGTCCGCTTTTGGAATCCAAAAGCTTTACTCCTCGCTTTCTGTTCCTAGGCTTGGTTTGAGTCTTTCACCTCACTGACTGAGGCCCTCTTCCCTTCTCTACTTTAAACAGTCACCATCCTTTTGGCAGGGGACCAGAGATGCTCGGGCTGAAGCCTCTGGAACTGACCGAGTTCCCCGGGTGTCTGTTCACCACTCCCCTTCTCAGGAGCAGAGCACGGAAGCTACCAACAAATCCTGCAGTTAATTAAAATCTGGCTGAGCCCTCTGTAATGTAGTATTTAAGTTCTCCCCCTGGCTGGTGTTTTAAAGAGTAGATGATGCTGACAAGGTCTATAGATGCTGTAAACACGAGCGCTGCCACACACTGCCTCTGCTCAAGCTGCCTGCAGCAGGTTACAGCGGGGAAGAAAATACTTCAAGCACTTCTGAGAAGCACAGTATTCCCATTTAACAGCGCTGAAGACTCAAGCTACGCCAGCACCGCTCCCGAAACGCAATCCAGAGCTTTAGAGATCAGAAATGAAAGTGGAAAATAAGCCCTCGACTCGTCAAACAGCCCCTTCCAGGAACAGCTTCGGAGCTCTGCTTTACCAAATATGGGAAGTGAGAGCTGGGAGCCAAAGCAGCAGAGCCACGCTGGAGAAAACAGCCAGACAGCTGGAGAAGAGAAACGTGAAGACGGCAGTTTCACTAGAGCGGATTGCGAATGGGAAGAACAAATGCTCGGCGACCGCGAGCGGAAGCGGAGCCTGCCAGGAGAGGCCCGAAGGCATTTATCCCGGCCGGCAGGAGCGACAGCGCGCTCCGATGGGTCTTTCAGGGGGGATTTTTTAATGCAATGCTGTGGTTCTGGGTTGGCATCATGTCTGGAAAGAGACGCTGACAGGGCATGGACCTCCACCTGAAGCAAACCCAACCATCCAAACGCCAGAAATGCACCGTGTCTGTCCTAGACGGACGGACGCGTCGCCCTGCTCTGCAGAGCTGCCAAGACGCGCCTAGATGAGGACAAGCACAACGCTGGAGTTGCTATGGAGAATGTTGTTCACTTTTCAACTTCAAAAGAAACTGAGTTGGGTTGGTTGGTGGTTTTTTTTTTTAAACAGAAAAACGACATGGATGTCATCCCATTTATTTTCGCCTGCTCTACTAGTTCATCATCTTCCAGAGAAAAAAGTAGGAAACAGTAAAACTGCTCCCTACACTGGGCAGTTTTAAGACACAACTTGACAGGGTGCTGGGACATCTCATTTAAACTTTTTAATTAAAAGACTGGACCAGATGATTCTTGAGGTCCCTTCCAACCTGGCATTCTATAATTCTCTGGTACCATCCATCTCTAAGGGATGTTTCATACAGGCTCCAAGCGTAAGCTTTTTGCAGGAACAGATACTCTATGTTAGCTCGGTGTCTATTTTCCAAAGGACACAGCAGCTTCCATGAGTTTATCACGAGTTACATCCCTGGAGAACAGATGTAACCGCCTGCGACAGGAACACCAGAATTCATACAATAAATCAGGGAGTTAACACATACCTGGCAAAGGAAACCACCGGTTTGATTTCTTTAACTCCTTGTTAAAAGGAGTTACAGCAGATCAAGCAGCTTGGTTTTCGGTACTGTCACCTCACGTGACAACATCTGCCTTATTGCCCTGAAATCCTGAAGACAAGAGCAACCGAAAAACCCTACTGTGGCAGCAGCAAAACAGGGAAGACTCAAGCAATGGACCTCAAGGCTTCTTACCCTCTGGCAGAAGAGCTGCACCGGCCCAAGCAGGACCTCCCTGCCCCACGCTCTCAGGTGCTCTCCTTTTGCAGTATTGGCTTCCTGGTTTGCAGCAGGCTCACCAGCCCTCTACCGAAGCCAAGCGAGAAGCATCCGCTTGTGCTCTCAATCCTGGATCCTGCTTCCTAAGCCAATTCACCTTCCAGAACACAACGTTCACCAGTCATCGCATTTCAAAGCCTATTAATTGTCGCCTTCTCCCAGCGGGTGTGAATCAGATCCGTTCAGAGCAGCCCCCTCTCCTGCCAGCTGCAAAAAGATGATCAATCTGCACATTAGGCTGGTGTTAGACAGTCACAGCCAGGAGGTCTTCACAGCAGTACTTCACCAACTGAAAACAGGAAGGGAAAGAAGGGATGATGAAACCTTTACCTGGCTATCACTACACCACTGAGAAAGTTTTTCCTTAACGTTGATCCATGTGAGGGAACGGTGAACGAAGCACTTGGGCCACCAGCATCCTGGCTTGTATCAGCACTAGTTTGGCTGGCAGGGACTGTCCCCCTGGACTGGGCACTAAGGAGGTCACACTTGGAATTTTGGGTTTAGTTTTGGGCCCTTCACTCCCAGAAGGACCTGGAGGGGCTGGAGTGAGTTCAGAGAAGGGCAACAAAGCTGGGGAAGGGTCTAGAGCACAAGTCTTATGAGGAGCAGCTAAGGGAGCTGGGCTTGTTCAGCCTGGAGCAAAGGAGGCTCAGGGAAGACCTTCTGGCTCTCCACAACTCCCTGACAGTACGTTGGAGCCAGGAAGGTCAGAGCCAGGGAGGTCCGGCTGTGCTCCCAAGGAACAAGCACCAGGACAAGAGGAACAGGCCTCAAGTTGCCCCAGGGGAGGTTCAGGTTGGAGCTGAGGAACAATTTCTTCCCCTCCAGGGTTGTCCAGGCCTGTTCCAGGCTGCCCAGGGCAGGGCTGGAGTCCCCCTGATCCCTGGAGGGGTTTCCAAGGTGTGGAGATGTGGTGCTGAGGGACCCGGGCTCAGTGGTGGCCTGGTGGGGATGGGGGAACGGTTGGAATCCATGATCTTCAAGGTCTTTTCCAACTAAAACAATTCTGGGATTCTATGACCATAACAGTGCACGAAGGCATGTGCACTGCCAAGGGAAGTACCACAAGGACTGTGTTACCCTCTCCCCCTCAAGGTATGACTGTTGCCACCACAACATACATTCCTACCTGTACGTTCCTGAAAAGCCAAGAGAAAACAAACCTATCGAAACCACTTAGTGCTACATCCATTAAAAAAAAAAGTCCTTTTCCATAAAGAACAATAATTAGATACTTTCAATGTTTTCAGCCATCTTTCAAGCTGCCTTATTGACATGATGATAACATAACTATCAGCGCAGAAGAAAGCGGGATTCAAAAAGTGATGGATGGGCTGGTGAGAGCTATTAAATAACACCAGCTGCATCACCGTCTGAACGCATCCTACACTCACATCCGCACAGAGTCAGCAAAGACACGAGTTTCCAATCACACATACCACCTCTGGCAGTAGCCTCAAAGCAGCAATACCTTTTGCAGTTCACAAAAATGCACCAAAATCCTCCTTTAACAGTGTCTGATCCTGGCCCTTCCTTCATTTGTCTCAATCACTATCTTTTTTTTCCCCACTATTATTTATGCCATAATTTTATTAAAATATTTTTCTGCCCTGATTTTCAGGATTTCAGGTTTAAGACTACTTTAATCAGGTTTTAGATTCATTTTCCTTTTCTACACAAGATCCTGGCATTCAGAAACAGCAGAAGCAACATAAAAAATAACCCACCCTGACTATATCCCGTAGATTTGCTAATGTTGATTTGGAACTGTTGGTCTGCAGAGTGGAAGGGAGCCCTGGCGCAGGCAGATGGAATCCTTCGGTGGGGAGATGCTGGGACAGCCTGAAACAGCAACTCACCAACAAGGCAGCCCCAAACACGGGCCAAATAACACTTTGGAGGTAGAACCCAACCCTGCTGGTCTCATAGACATGATGGAGTGTTTCACAAAATCACTGCAGTGCTCTCTTGCTCCACTGCAAATCAAACAGGAGTTCAGAACTTTATCACCGGTGACAGCCGAACGGTGCCGCTTCACCTGTTACGGTGCCAGTTCCTGTTTTCCACCAGTAAAAAATGGCCCTTGGCACCAACACCTATAAGAGCCCTCAATGCACCATCCTGTGCCAGCTCTCCCAGGGAGGAGGTCTGAAACAATGCCTTCTGGATTTATGACTTCAGAGGAAAATTGCAGTGGTATCAGGTAGCATTGGACTACCTTACTCCTCTGTAGACCCCATCACAATTTTTTTTACCCACCACAATTTTAACACATGGAAAAAGAAATACATCAGCCTCTTGAACCAATAAGCGACTCTCACCCAATAAACTAGACGTGAGCGATGAAAGATGGATTGCAAGTATTCTTGGTATCAGAGATGCTCAGAAAAATAGATTCTGCCTGGGAGTTCAGAAATAAAGACGATTTCAGCAAGTCATAAATGAATCCCAGGCACTGATGTTATCCAAAGGCTTCAGCACAGAAAGCACCAGCTCTACTGATTAAATACCTGGACCTTATTCAAAGACAACAGAGACAGAACAAAAACTCCCCTCCAAACATGTGAGGAGACGGAGGGTATGCGAAACAAAAAGCTAGAGTGACAAATATGTGAAAAGTCAATTATCTGTCATTTCCTGAGCTTTTAGAGCTGGATGAGCACTTGGGACTTTCCTTATTGACTTTCAATTTTACTAAGTCACTCAGTATGAAAAGGAAGTCACCAGAAGCAGTGGTTTAAATTTACTCGACTGCCACGTCTCTGGATTTTTAAAAGATGAGCTTCAAGAGACTGAATACTACTTTGCTCTTTGAAAATATTCAAAATGCCTGCTGCTTTTCCATTTAAATACAAAACCTGCACATTAGATATATTCAGGCACAAATCCATTATTTTCTTAGTAAGGATAAGAGCACTAGCGATACTACAAAGTTAAATGAAGAACTTTTTGAAGAAAGAAGAATTATGACACTTCACCTGGAATACTGTATGGGGTTTTGGACTCCCCAGTTCAAGAGAGACAGGGATCTATTGGAAAGAGTTCAACGGATTGCTATGAGGGTGATGAAGAGACTGGAACATCTCTCCGGTGAGGAAAGGCTGACGGAACTGGGGCTGTTTAGTCTGGAGAAGACAAGCCTCGGAGGGGATCTGATTCATGTCTAGAAATATCTGAGGGGTGGGGGTCAAGGGGAAGGGGCCAGGCTCTTGTCTGGGGTGCCCTGGGATAGGACAAGGAATAACGGGGACAAGACAGCACCCAGGAGGTTCCACCTCAACAGGAGGAGAAACTTCTTTGCTGAGAGGGTGACGGAGCCTGGCCCAGGCTGCCCAGAGAGGTGGTGGAGTCTCCTTCTCTGGAGACTTTCCAACCCCCCTGGATCTGTTCCTGTGTGGCCTGCCCTGGGGGATCCTGCTCTGGCAGGGGGGTTGGACTTGATGATCTCCAGAGGTCCCTCCCAACACCTAACATTCTAGGATTCACCAGAAGACATTGGCTGGTACCACCTCATGCAATGAATGATATTTCCAGGATCTCTGCCAGTCACAAAAGCAGAGGACTATTAAAGACTGTGAGTGGTCACTAGCACCTCGCACCCTCCAGTGCTGTGGCGGCACAGGAGTGTTTCCATCATGTGGTTTTCCATTCCTGGTCATTCAAAAAGCTTTGAAGGCTTTTACAAGGTGAAGCCACTTAAAGTGGAGTTAAAAACATTAGGAAGCCTCAACATTCAAAGAGAAACAGAAGAGGTGCTCAAGGAAAGCGAGGGGTTGGAGAAATGTGTGTGCTGTAGAGCAGTGAGTTTGAGCCAAAAGGCAAGGAGAATAATCACATTTTTATGAAGGAAATATCGAGGCTGGAAGCATGATGGTTGGTGACAGCACAGACCTGCCAGAGTAAGGCTACAACGGTTTCTGGATTCCATCTCTGAACTTGCGCTACTACAAACACAGCCAAATATAATTTTCACGCCTGTTATCGCCGCTTCTTTACAATAACGTGTCTTGAAAATTGTCATCAGGTGGCCCACACTCTCAGACAACCCACGTCTGAGGACACAAATGACCGCTAAAGCCAGAAAGCTTTCAGCCTGCACTCGAAAGCTGCTCATGGAATGCTAATTAGCTTCTTAAACCCCAACCTTATTCCAGAGAACAAGTTTTTCTTGTCAAACATCCCCACACGGTACTTTTACTAATAAATACAACCAAAGAAGTGCTGAGTAGCAGCCTTAAGCCATATGCTTGTTATGGATATAAATCAACTTTTTTTTTTTTACTAAAAATATTTAAACTGAGACACCCACCGTAGTGTAGCAAGGACGGATCCCTCAGTTCAGCAACAGAACAACTTTTTGCTCTATTCTAATGAAATCTGATGAAGAAATTATCCCTGCAGTAAGGTCTAGTAGATTTATGATGATATTTTTCAGAAATTATTGGGAAAAGCTACCAAAAATAGGTCGAAATGATCGCAAGGCAGTCACCAGTCATGCAGAAGGAATATCACATCACACTGTCTTCCTGGATCTCCTGGTACTTAGGATTTCCACATCCTAATTCACAGGAGCAGTTGAGGAGCCCTTCTTGCATCAGACCTGTGCTCAGGCATCCCCACGACTGAGCACTGCAATGAAAAGATAACGTGGACAGGAGCAAGCAGAAGGAGTTATCCAGTTGTAATGTGGTATCTTATGGAACTTCATTACATCCAGTCCTGGGCTGTCCATTTGCTGCTCTGTGAGGATATGACCAACAGGAAAAGGCTTCCAAAGTTATGGCAAACCTGAGCCTCAAATGGCACCCAAGGAGAACTGGAGGAACACTTGACCTCAGGAGAAGAGACACACAGATGTTAATACAGGCACACAAAACACCATCTGGCCGGGTCACAAGCATATTCCAGGTAAAGGAGTGTTACTTAATTGTCAGCAAACTTATTGTGCTGGCTAGATTGAAAACTTGCAAAGTAAAAGAGTTGTAGGGCCCATTCCTCAAGAGCCACATCATTAAAAAGCAGCACTTTAAACAGAATCACAGAAACTCTTTGGTTGGAAGAGACCTTCAAGATCCTTCAGTCCAACCAACCAAAACAAAGGCTCACAGGACTGCCAAGGCACTCTAAACTCAAAACAAAGGCCCATGAAGTCCACCAAGGATGTTAGTTCTGAAACCTCTTCCCTCCCAAGCGGTGCAGGGAAAGCCAATTTCCTCCCTTTAAAAGACCCACCCTTCCCTACGTGCTTCCAAAGTTCCTCCGTACCGAACGCACGCAGCGCTTGACAGCAAGAAGTTCCTAGGATTGTTTGCAAGAGCAGACTTCATGCATTATCCTCCCCCAATCTTCCTCCCAGTGTGGCCCTAAAGCAGCTGGTTCCTGCCTACTCCCACCCCACGCTCTCCTCCATGGCAACACTTGTGTGTACCAACAGGGGAATACAGAGAAAAAAAAAATGAATAAGACACTATTTCTGTGTCCTCAGCTCCAGCACCAGCATGCTGCTAGTCATCAAGAATCACTGCAAAGCAAGATGTCCACTTCAGCAATTCAGTCAAGTTGCATCAATTTTAATCAAGAGGCTGGACTAGCTCCACAGGAATCTAAAAAGCCCAAACCTGACAGCTGGTTGCGCCAGAGACTTGGAAGCGCAGAAAACCCACACAGGATGCTGCCTGATGAAGCTCAAGCTCAGGCTACTAAAGAAGTCGTCCTGGAGATCACTACATCTTATGGAAGGGTTATTCAATTAAACATCTCAATTTTCTTAATCACCACAAATACCTGCTTGCTCTCATCTATTCCTCCTACCACCTTCAGGCTTCTGCCCATCAAACAAGGATAAAAAGATCTATGACAGCCCTATCGCATCAAAGGTCAGACTCCCATAGTTGCTTCCTGTATAATCTGCTAATTCTGTTTTATGTGGTTTTACGTAAGGTTTGCTCAAAAATTCCCTGTGATGTGTTCAGAAGCATCTCTCACCAGGCCACACAACTGATTTTGCAAAAGTTCTGTCCAGAACCGACTCTCTCCAAGCCATCCCTGAAGTAAAGAGCTTCAGGATATAAAACACAGCACAAGGTAGGTCTTGTCCTCAAGCACATGTAGCACTGTCCAGAGGAACACAGGAGAATTTATCTGAGGTCACAACCAGAAAGACAAGATAGTCACACTGATGCACGTGAGAACATCCACGAACTATTCTGAAGAGCTGTCTGACCAGGGCACAGATCTGAGGAGGTCAAAGCATCCCAGGAGGAACTGTTCGTTTCTTCAAGTTAACTGATTCAATCAAAAACATACCCAAGGAACATTTTCAGTCCTTCATACTGAGACTGGCATCTCAGGGTACCATGCCCTTACGCTTCTTGAAAAATCTAAATATTTCAAGTATGTTTAAAATTCGCAGAGGGCAAAAGACGCTTCCAACAAAACATCCACCAATAAAAACCATCTTTGGAGGTGGGAGAAAAATCTTAGGGCTTCCAAGAGGAGCCACATATGAAGGGAACAGATATTCAAAGGAGCTGAGTCACTGGTTTTCCGAAACGAGCCTTTAACCACGATGTGAAGGAAGGAACACGAAGTGACAGGCACTTCAAAATTTCTGAAGGATAAAAGTTTTTTAAAGTTACTGAGTTTAAGTCTAGGGCTGCAAAGCATTTTTCCTGACAATTTTTCTTCCTTTCCCTGTCCCCCCACCTCCTTTTTTTTTGTTTTTTTTTGAGCACTTGGATGCCTATCACCCAACACAATGTTTAACTTGAATCCTGTAAGGGAGAGCGAGGTACAGCAAGACGGATTAATTCTGTATGAGAGGCAGAGAGTTCTGCTCAATCCCCACCCAGTTATCAGCCAATTGCTTTTTTAGGTAGGAACAAAGCCCAGCAAAGGCTCACAAAGATCCCCACTAGAACATAAATACCTGTCAGAGCTTTAATACAGGAAGCTGGAAGAAAAACGCCTGCAAACAGAAATCCATTCCCTCTGGAAAGTATCAGAAAAGAACCACTTTATGAATTCACACATACCCCCTCCCCACCCCAGGACTTTCTGTTCTCCATGGTTTTGTTTTTCTTTTTTCTTTTGAATTCCATAAAGTGAAAAACTATACTCTTTTCACCTTCTTTTCAATAAAGGAATTTTGGAGAAGTTGCAAGATTAAAATATTTTTTCCAGTTTTATTCTGCACATCCAGTTATTCTTAATGTAAAGAGTAAGAACCCCACATGAACTTATCTTCCCCGCAAAGGGCTTTCCTCTCTACCGGGTGCTTCTCCCCATCCCTTCTTGCTGCCCATTTAAGGGGTGCTGAGGCAGTTCTTCCCTTTGGGGCTTCCTCCATTACCCACATGGTCTTCAAGGTCCTGAAACCTACAGTTCAGCACTGAGGATTGTCAAGATTGAAAAACTACAGTGGCAGCTACTGACCTTTCAAGGTAACCTCAGCTAAATACTAAAACCAAACAAATAGGAAAACACCCTCAATTTTTTTGCATCACGTAAAAATTAGAAATCAAATGTTGATTATAATACTAAAAAATTATGTGAAATGTTAGTGGATATTCATAACATAAGCTACTCCAATTAAATATAAAATCACCTATGTAGTGTACTCCCTCCTCTTTTATTTGCGTATGTACACACACAAATGAACCCATAAGACAAAGCTGTTAAATTCCAACGACTTCTCTACAGACAAATTCTGATCCCGATGCAAAACTATCATCTGTCAAGTTCCCCGAATCTTCACAAAACCCAAAAACTTTAAGCACATGACTGACAGCATATGGAAAAAAATATATTTGGAAATAATTCTTGTAGCTCATATTTGAAGGATCTTCTCCTCATTGTCATTCTCCATGACCAAGGCCATCTGCCTGACAAGGAGTGGGAGGCTATAAATTCTTGGCTTATTTAAAAACCTGTCAATGATAACCAAGAATTAGCTGTAAAATCTGTATTGCCTTCAGACTTTACCTTTCAGCTCCTAAGCTGTGAACTCATAGGGTGTTGCCATTCCTATTTAAAGTATGAACTTTGCAGCAGGGGGAGATTCTTCTCCCGGGCATCGCTCAGGCCTGAGCGCACGCAGGGCATGAAGTCATCAGCCTCTTTCCATTCTAAATGCTCCTACACCCACCAGCAAAGATACAATTTTTTGTTTCCCAAGAAAACGTGGTAATTGAGTTACTCTTACAGTACCTCAAGCTCTTATCAGCTTCCATTGCGATCCTATGAATACAGGGTATGTATGACAGAAAATGGACTTTTGAAGGACAGGACTAATAAGCCAACACAACCCCCAGAAAAGCTGCATGTACTTGTACACTCCAAAAAGCACTTTTGCTTAATATTGATGTTAAGACACGAACAAGAAGTCAAAGTCACCTGGATGCTCTTGACAAGCACATCCAAAAATCAACACAAAAACCCTGTAGTTGGAGTCATCTCTCTGCTGAAGCCATTTGTCACCGAGCAAAAAAAAAAAAACATAAAATAATCACAAATCCACCACTTGGTTCTTCAGCCTTTCTTTGAAGCCTTTGGTGATGACTAATCATTATCATCTATAATAAAATAATAAATCATTACATAACTGTGTGGCCTGCCCTGGCAGGGGGGTTGGACTCGATCTCCAGAGGTCCCTTCCAACCCCTACCAGTCTAGGATCCTATGATTGAAACTTCCAGGCTGGTTTGATGGAGCATTGGCCATATCAGTCCTGCCACCGCTGCTTTTGGAAGGTGTTCTGAAAAATGCTGAAGTAAACGCCCAGCTCGGTCCTCTCTCTGGCCACGTTCAGGATCCTGACATCACCAGGCCCTAATAATTTCACTTCAGAGTTTTGCAGAGAAGGGAACTAAACTTTTCCTCTTTCCACATAGGTACCAGTTACACTGTAATAATACTGAGACTTATCCTTGTGTTTTTGAAAATACAAAGCATGGATTTACAGCATAAGGAGCAGTTGTGGACTGGAATCCCTAACACCAACCAGCCCTTTTGAGCCTGTCCCAGAGGCTGCTGGGCCACCATCAGCCCAAACCGCTGCCTGCCGGGGCTGGCTGAAGATCATGTGCTGCTCTGAAGGGGAGGGGAAGGATTTTTCTAGATAGAGCTAAGACTTTTTCCTTTTCAGGCTGGCTGCTCCCTCAATCCAGCTCTCACACTTCCTCATGCCTACAAGTTCTGTGTTTATTTTTTCCTTGTGTAATTTTTAACCTCAACGAATCAAAGGGCTGACGTTCGCTCAATACAAGGTCTAAGTGCTACCAGATTGCTTTGGCATAGCAAAGCTTTCTGTATCCTTAATAAAACCCGCCTGGGAGATCATTTGTCCTGGGGAAAGCAGCGGAGGATCCTGCAGCAGCATTTTCTAGCAGCGTCACGGTTTCTCTGCTGTCAGGAGAGCTCGGAGGTGATTTCCTATTTTGAAAATCTGAGAGCTACGGGAAGACTCTGAAAGCAAAATACAGAGAGTTGTGTTTTCATTGAACTCCTGTGTATTATGTAATCAAAACAGACGATAATTGCCAACACTGAGAACTCAGCACCGACTATTTTGACGAACGAGGTACGAAGGAAGTGTTAGTCCTGACACGGAGAGAAGGCTCTTACTTGACTGCCTATTAACTTCTTCATTAAAGCTGTCAAGGAACGCTGCGGTTAGTGTCACTCAGCCTGGAATGGCTATTCTAGCATCGGAAACCTTCCTGTGAGGCAGGCCAGCCCACGCACTTTGACTTTCACAGCAAAAGAACAGCATTTGGTTGGTGAGAGCTCCCGCTTCTCAGCATCTCTGCTGAGCTGCATCCAGGTCAGCTGCGGGTACAGGCACAAGTGGCTCTGTGACCAGTAACCAGCTGGCAGAAACCTCCACCTGAGCTTCCACACAACTACGCCAAACACCCTGTGCAGTTTGTCCTTTGCTAAGACCACAAAGTCAGAAGTTTAAAAAGGCAAGGGCAGTGCATAAGGAACAGCCTCCTACATAGGTCTTTTTTTAAGGCAAAAAAAAGGAAATGAGTAAAGTTTCACATAGAGAGGTAGGTGTGTTTTGGGTTTCCTTCCCCACAGCAGAGGTATGTTTACAAACAATACTTTTTCTAGTGACAAATACAACGCTGCATTTGTCAGAGGCCACTAAATGCTAACCCAGGATTTTTCCCAACTCCCTACCCCAGCCAGTCATTATCAAGCAAGGAAACAAACTGATAGTTTCCAGTGTATTCTTAAAGAACCAGTAGGTGCTTTTCAAGCTTGACCTCAAAGCAGTAAATTCCCTTCTGGGCCACAAGAAATGCAATGCAGCTTTCAGAATCAAAAGCCTTCACCGACAACTCATTTCCCAGCATTTGGAACACAAACTTTGAAGTTATGCAGGAAAGATTGGCTATTTTTATACAGCCAGGTCCCAAATCACAAGGAACTTGACAGATGAGCATGAGCAGCTTGATCTCCACCCAGCAACGGGAGGAACTCAGCTGGACATGCTGTTAATGCATCAGTACTTGAAGAAGAGAAGGCACACTCAGGTGTTGACACCTCAAGTACCATATTTCATCTTGAAAGATGAACCCAAATTCGGCCACAAGAAGGACAGGGTAGTCAATCTCCAGAAGCAGTGTAGGAATGGAGGAAGATGGGAGTGTCACCTACTGCTTTCTGAAGACAACTGGTAAGGTCTGGCTTTCCTAATAGCACATTTTGATGGCTGGCTACGCTGGGAGCCTCTCCATTTTTCTTGAGACTCCTTGCAAACAGAAGTACTTGCAGCATTACTGCCCTGGGCTTACAAGCTGAGGAGATACCACCACATCAGTCAGGACTCTTGCTCAGGGCAGAACAGGCTACTCAGAAAACGAGAAGTGAAACTATTGAATTTCTGGGTTGAGGCTGGGCTCCTCTCTGACTAATGACTTCCACGTGGCACTCGGATACAGTACCTGGAAGATCACCTGGGTATGAGTACTTAGCATATTTATCTCTCATTGTCTTAAGTCAAAAACCTAAATGGAAAGTATTTTTCAACTTGTAAAACATAAAGCCTTATTTTTTAGGTAAAGTAATTGAAGCTTTTAATATAACTTACTGCTACTGCAAGCAGCACAGAACTTTTCTTTTGCTTTGAGGGCAGAGTGAAGCGAGATTCTACAAAACAGACTCTGAAGTGTTCAACACAGCTGAGAGATCCTCAGGGGTGTCACAGCACCCTTATCTGCTCTTTCTGAAAAACAAAACACCTCAGGAGCACACCAAGTCAAGGGGTAAGAGCAAATCAATCTGGTCACATAAAAATGTCAAGGGGAAGAAACTCCAGAATACGGTTCATACCTCTGCCAAAGCCAAAGCCAGGCATGGTCTCCTGATGTTTACTGGGGAAGGTAGCTGGGTTTACAAGACAGAAAAATAGAAACCCTGAAGCATAAAGCTGCTAATCCAAACCTGGATCAGAAAGTCTGAGAATATGGATCACACCTTCCCGTGACTGTGCCGCATGAGGAATCATAAGCTACACGTCGCAGAAGCAGAACCAAGAGAGCCAAGCAGATCTGCTCGACAGCTCAGCTACTGCAGCCCCAGTGCATTCAGGGAGAAATGTATTTTTCTGAATCAAATTCCACTGCACTTGTCACAGAACGCTGGTGCTTCCAGCATAGTCCAAAGGTAAGCCTCAGGAAATTCATTAAGTGAATTACACTTGCATTTGAGCAATTACAGGCACTTTTTAACCTTAACTGGAAGGCACTGTCAGAAGAGGCGACGACCCATTAGCAACCCCCTCGGGCTAACAAGACTAAGAAAAGCTACCACCAAATGGGCAAATGTAATTCAAATGCTTTAGATGCTCCTTTCTAAGTTTTCTTCCCATGTATTTGGTGTCTCTTAAGAACCAAGCAGTAAGGGTTGCTCACCGCTCCGCGATACAGGCAAGTCGGGATGGAGAGCTGGATAACAAAGTGCCACTGAGATGTCAAAGCTGAGTTGCACTGGCACCATCCCGCACGTCACACTTGCTGAGAATGCCAAATAGCACTCACGACTCACAGTGACAAAAAAATCAGGATATTGGTCACTCCGGAAAGTTTCGTGGGCAATAAGGCTCAGGCAGGTGGAAACACTGAGAGCTTCAATTGCAAACAGACTGAGCTCCACATTTGAATATTACATATTTTCCTTATGTTAATACTCAAACAACCAACTTGCACATAAGAAAACCTGGTAATTCATCATAGTTCCCTTATTTCCAAGAAACAATTTTGGCCTCTAGGTTACAGTGGTTTGATAAAATCTCACCCAAGGTTATGTCAGCAAGCAGCACATGTAATAAACCCCCTCCGAAGTCAGGTGCTCTGGACCAATGGCAATATTTTACATGCCAAACCTCACTGCCCAGCCTCTCTTGCAATCTCTCTCTTCAGTGTCTCAACACTTAGACAACCAGTGACAAGCTGAAGGTGTCTGTACCTTATACTTCGGGGACTGCTTCCCTCGTACACAGGGGTTTTTTTCCCCTCCACGAACTTCATGACTTTATCCACTTGCTTCAGTATTTACATCCTTCTCTATGAGTCAGGCTCCTTCATCTGCAAAGCTCTCAGGCTGTACTACCAAAAACACAACACTAGCTCTGAAGTTTATTTGACTATCCTCTGGAAGAGCACAGTATTGAGGAGACTCACCGGCATCTCAATCCTCCCAGCTTACAGAACAGACTCTGAGAGCTTTTAAGAAGGAACAAAGCGAAGTAGACGGAGCTCACAGGAGAACACGACAGCTGAGCTACCCTAAATATTAAGCAAGCCACAAATGTTAATGAGTTTGCTATATTAGAAGATATGCACCAATGTCACCCCACCCCCACAATTCATCAAGGCATTTCACTCCCTTGGGCTCTTGTGACTAAGTATAATATTTCATTAAATATCCTGCTCATACTGGCTTATGTACTAAGGAACACACTAATTTTAGAAAACTGATTAGCTAGGTTTTTTTTTTTCTACCCGAATGTTATTGTAGCTAAGGTCAGATTTTGCACTGAAACTATGGCAACAAAGCCACAGTATTCTTTTGTCTACAAGGTTGGGGCTAGGTTTATTAACAGTACTGTTCTACTTAACAGCTAAGCACTGCTTTTTGGCAATCCTTTCCTCCATCCTACCTGAAATAGCCTGAATTTTCCACAGGGGAATAAGCTGAACCTGTGAGAGCTGTTGAGAAAGAATGAACAGTCAAACCTGTGTTTTGCTTGTTTCTTCATTTTTAGAATGTGGTCACTACACCGACCCATTGCCCCTGTCATCCTGCACAGGATGTCTCCTCAGTACCCAACTACTACCTACATTTTTCTGATGGGCAAACAAAGTGCCCAGGTCACAAAACTTCCCACTAGGAGCTCAATTACCGCCTCCTCCCCCCCGCCATTCTTTTGCAGCACCTTAACCAACAGATTGCGTTTCTCATCCAGCATTCCAGTTATGCACATTAATGGCCACTTTCTATTTCAAAGGGGCTTTGCTCTGCCTTCATTTAGATGCAAAACATCCAAGAAGCAAGCAGTTAAAAATCAGAAGCTGTCAGACAGCTATTTGACCACAGCCCCCCCAGTGCAGAGCAGCATGCAAATCCAACCCAGCCAATCTTCACAGCCTGAGCCTTGGAATCCAAACAGGCCCCAAGGCGTCTCCTCTTGTTCTCCGTTGACTTTTTTACACCAAGTTTAACAGACCCTCTTGTAGTCTGAGCCATACAGACTTCTCCCATTATGGTCCTGGGACCTCATCACTAGGGCACCGAAAAACACATGCAAAATCATTCCAATTAAAACAATAATTATTTAGTCAATCTTGTTAGCGGAGCCTGTTGGGACAGGACAAGGAGGGGTGGTTTTAAACTAAAAGAGGAGAGATTCAGGCCAGATAGAAGGGAGAAATCTTTTACAATGAGAGTGGTGAGACCTGGGCTTAGGTTGCCCTAAGAGGTGGTCGCTGCCCCATCCCTGGCACCATTGCAGGGGAGGTTGGATGGGGCTCTGAGCAACCTGCTCGAGTTGCAGATGTCCCTGCTCCCTGCAGGGGGTTGGACTACATGATCCTGAAAGTTCCCTTCCATCCAAACCAGCCTATGATGACTCTAATATGATCTATTCACTATTTCAGCAAAGCACATTGGGATGCCTTCAGATGTCTACATGGAGACTACAAACTTGGCTTGCTTCAGAGGCCAGTAAGGAACCACCCTGCAAGAGATGTGGCAAATTAAATAAAAGCAGCTTTCTGATTCCCTCTCCATGACAAAAGAAAACTTCCCTTTGATTCCTGCATCCAATCAGGATTGGAATTCAAAGCCATGCAAGCTACTTTTGTCCATTTAAATAAATTACAGGATGTGGCAGCTACACAAGTTAGAGTCCAACACCAACTCTCTAGCTGTGCTCATAACAGGAAAGCTCCAGCACCTCCTCTGCTTGCTAATTATCACTGATGACCCCGGTGCTATCACAAAACCTGTGGCTAACGATGTCTTGGGTCGAGGTGTCCACGACATCACTCTGAAGTCACCGAGGGCTAGCAGAGAAGGCAATGGACGTTGCCTACAGAGAGGAGAAGGGCTTGGGTGTGCTCACCTCAGCAGTGCATCAACTCTTGCCTAGGACTCCATCTCTCCCAAGGTTTTCCAAGACTTCAGCAGATACAAAGCACATTTGTCTGTCTCAAAATGCAACACTTGT
Organism: Baryphthengus martii; assembly: GCA_013396935.1. NCBI lineage: Eukaryota > Metazoa > Chordata > Aves > Coraciiformes > Momotidae > Baryphthengus > Baryphthengus martii. The sequence continues at coordinate 108,184 of VWZK01014558.1, forward strand.
GACTCCTCAGGTTTTTGTCAGAAATACCCAAATGCCACGGTGACAATTGGCTGTAACATCTGCTTGTACGTGGGATGCAGTGGGCTCGAGACGCCCGTTTTAGAGGCAGCGCTCAGGATTTCTTCCTCGTATAAAGGGCAGCAAATTCAAATCCGTACGAGCAGTTGGCAGTTTTCTAGTACAGTTCTATAAATACTTGGAATCATCCTAAAGGATTCCTCATCAAGGCGGTGAATATGTATTTTGGATATTATAACTATACCCTAATTAAAAGGTTCTTCCTACACCAAACGGCCAATGCTTCTGTTTTTAAGAAATTACAAGCACAGCATTAGATTCTACTTCTACATTTTTTTTCTTCCATCGTGCCAACCTTGAAGCTTCTTTCGATTTTACACTAAACCATGATCCTAGCATTTGTTTTGAAAAGAGGCTAAGAAACATTTATTTTTTATGATTTTTTATGGCATTTGGCTCTTAGGAAAACCAGAGAAGTTAATTAAGGAGGTATTGTTGCCCCACCTCCTACTTCTGGTATTCAGCAAGTGCATTTTAGTTTGTCTTGGACATCTCAACACTGAAAAGGAGTCACTTTTCTACTGCAAGTTATATATTTCTCCTCAAGAACACCATGCTAAACTTTGAACTTAACTCTCAAAAGTTCTGCCTCCTGCATGAAAAATGAATCCTGCTATTTTAGCTGCTAATATATGGTTAGCAGAGTAGAAAAAAAAAGCACCATATTTAGACATCAGGTTAAATAGTCCTTCAAGGAATCTAGGCACCTTAATAATTAATACACCCGAAGATTTCACCAGCCTGAGAAAAATCATGTTCAAAAAGGAGCCCGAGCTTGGCCACGCAGCCCAGGTCTGTCACCCCTCTTCTTCTCACCAGCAGTCCAGGAACGTGCCTCCAACCCTCTGCAAAACACCCACTCCAGCTCCTCTAATATACGCAGGAAGTCTTAAAACTTTGATTACTTCACATCAAAATTTAAAAAGCTGATATAACTGCATTCACCAGAGTAAATTTGGAAAGGTCTGCATGGAGAGCAATACCATTTGAGGCTACGCTTACCTAACACACGATATCTGAAGGTTTATATCACGAAAAAAAAATAATAAATCTTGATGAGTACAGGGGATGGCACTGAACTACCTTATACCCTACAAAGTGCATTCTATATGCTGCTAATATTTTTCCAAAACTAACAGGCAGAGGGATCTTGGTTATTTTATTTTGTTTTTTAATATTCTGAAGTGTTTGGGAAAACTGTACATGTGACCCTCCAGCTGAAAATTCCCTTAATCTCAGTTCTCATGACAAACCATAAACAAGCTTGCATTGGCTAAGGAAGGCTAAATAATCCTGGACATATGCAACACAACTCCACAGCCTCTATCAGGACTGCAGAAATCACATGGTTTCCTTCCTCTTAAGGCAGTAGTGTACCTGCTTTGGATCACTGATGGCAAAGCTATCAAGAAAAATAAATAATAATAAAAAAATAAAAATCTTCCCATTACAGAGAAGCTTAGCAACTTTTAATGTTGAGCACAGTATGAATTTAAGAGAACCCCATTAAAAGAACTGGGGCATGGAGATATATAATGTTTAAATTCATATATTTAAAATTTTAAGTTTTTATTTCATGTCAACTTTTATCAATTTATATGTTTGTATTTCACATCAATTATTTTATATCAATTTATATATTTGTATTTCACGTCAATTTTCATCAACTTATATATTTGTATTCCACGTCAGTTTTCAACCAATTTATATATTTATATTTCATGTCAATTTTATACCAATTATAAACTTAAAATTTATATACTAAAGCTTCTTTGTAGCATCCAGGTTGTTTCTTCTATTGAAGATGGAGTCCCAAGGCAGAGCCCCCCCAGTGGCAGCCCCTGCCACCCCCAGGGCAGCGGGGCCGAAGGCGATACCCGGGAAGCACGCACCGGGATGGATTAAGATCGAAAGAACAAACGGAATTCAAAGGACTCATCTTCTGCTTCACCATCAGGGTATTTTAAGTCGAAGATACGGGTTCATTCCTTGAACATCCTGCCAAAAAAAGGAGCGTTGCCCAGCAACCACTAAAACAATGTTCTGGAAGGAGGTGGCTGCTGGACAAATTAACCCAGTGAGGGCCCTTTTTCCCGGCGTTCCAGGCAGCTATTGCAGAGCCTCCGGATGGTTGGCAGGCGGATCCGCATCCCGCCGGAGGAGCTGTAAGGCATTTCCCCAGAAGGCTGTCAGACAGCCCGCTTCGGTGGAGTAGCGGCATCTCGCACGAAGCAAACACGCTCGGCTCGGCGTTCCGATCCCGAGCGGACGCAAACCCAACCTCCGCGAAGGCACGAGCTCGCTAATAAAGCACCCGGGCAGCGGTTAACGCACGGCAGGATCGGCCCCCGGGCTCGGCTTCAGCGCGGCCGCTGGCGTGAGGTCTGACTGGAATTTGCAGCATAGTTCTTTGTCCCTGGCTGTTTAAGTAGGAATCATTTTTAACGAAACGCTGCTGCTTTTAGCCCAGCTCGAGGGGCAGTCGTCGTTCATACTTTCCATATAAATCTCCCGCGTATTAAAAAAATGTTCATTTATAGTCACTATTCAGACGGACAGTCATACTCAAAGATGGTGATCAGAGCAGCGAATCCAGCTTTTTATAATGCATAAAATGGCTTTTTTTGGTTGTTGTTCAAAGTGGTGCAGATAACCAAGGAACTGTCACACACTTTCTTTTTTTGGAGACTTAGTACAACTAGGATTTTTTCCAGGAATCTCATCTGTACACAGCATATTCAGAGCAGTTAACTAAAATACTCTTTTGAAAGAATTTTCATATTAACATTCTTAAAAAGAAACAATCTAATGAATGTACTCATGTCTTCATGTTTTGCAAGGCAGTTCTAGAGGACTTCTGAATCAGCTGGAGCTGAAAGCATGAAGGGTTGGAGAAACATTCTACTTAAAAAAAATAAAACCAAACCCCACACCAACCACTTTATTTAAAGTGGACTCAAAGCCAGAATAAAAAAAAAAAAGAAAAATCAACTGAAATCTCACAGACCATAATTACCATCCAATCTCAAACCACAGACTTCAAGTGCTTTCTAGCTCTGATTGTGATAGGCAAAAAATGAAGCAAAAAATAGTAAAAAAATCATCCTTCACACCTTCAAGTGATCAAACTAATATTTTAAGGACCTAGAGGAACAACAGCATTAAATGTGTGAAATAACTACTGGTAAACACTGACAGTAACTTGAGGTTGCTGGACTAATACCTTCCTTTAGAGTTCTTTTCCACTTCGGCGCTTCACTTTTTTTCTAATAAACCCTCTAAATTTCTTTCTTGTTTTTAATGTCTAATTTATATTTTCACACAGCACTCCAAACCTTACCTGAATGCCACCCCATCTTACTCTCAGCTTCCTCCTTCAGGGCTCCACCACCACCAGATTAATCTGTCAGCCTGTTCTTTCCATAACTTCTGTCACCAGAACAAACCCCCGTGTCCTCAGGACACCTCCGTACGTTCTCCTCCAAGCAGACTGAAAGGCTCTATCGCTCCCAACTCCAGTCGTGCCGCCGCACATTGTTCCCTTCAATCCAGTTCATGCAAACACCCACCAAGCTCCCCTGGCTGAATTTTCCCCAGGACAACTCAAAGCCAGCATTTTTATAAAGAGTGACTTCCTAGCACAAAGTAGCCCATCTCCGTTTCAGCTGCTTTCAGAAGCGCGTTCCTCAGGCAGGGATTATTTTCACACTCCGGGCAGGTTACCAGTGTTTAGTGACAGGACATACTCACACCTAAGTACCCCTGTCAACTGCCAGTCCTAGGAGAGAGGCTCTCTCCAGAAATTAGGATGGTCCACAGACACCACATCTTTGTGCACAGCAGCTCTGCTGTGTTTCAAGAGCCTGAAGTGGAGAGGAAAGAAAAACCACCGCCCTCTACACCCGGGCCTTGCTGCTGCCACGAGATGCAACTGATTAAGCGTAGCCTAGGTAACAGGATTGTTTCTAAAACCTGAAACACCCATGGCTAAGAAAAAAAAAAGAGGATGGATTAATTCTGCCACCGGATATGTATGCTTTAAGCTCCACACTGAATTTCCTTGGAGTCATGAATGCATGTATCTAAGCAGTGAATCTTGCTTCTACATCTCTCCCCGCCTTGATTAAGCATGAAAATTATATTTACAACTATTTTACATCTGCCCACAGATGACAGATCGGCTCGGAGAAGCTTAGAAGTACATTTCTTAAAAATACTACCCGAAGTAAGATCCTTGAGATTGGCCACAGAGCCAGATGTTCAGTGTTCCCCCCAGAAGGCGGCTTCAGATCTGACTGACCTGCATCTGGACACCTTAAAGCACAGCTCGTTTGAAAGAGGATTTGCATAGAGATATAAAACAGGTTATAGCAGAGAGGTGTTTTTCCAGTCTTGCATTAAAGCTGTAATGTCATCATCATAGAAAGGTTTAGGTTGGAAGGGACCTTGAAGATCATCTCATTCCAACCCCCCTGCCATGGGCAGGGACATCTCCCACTACAGCAGGCTGCTCAGAGTCTCATCCAGCTTGATCTTGATTACTTCCAGGGATGGGACATCAACCACCTTCCTGGGCAACCTGTTTCAGTGTCTCACCACCCTATGAAGAATTTCTTCCTAATTTCTAATCTAAAACTACCCTTTTCTAGCTTAAAGCCATTTCCCCTCGTCCTATCACTACAAACTCTTGTAAAAAGCCCTTCCCCAGTCAGTGACTTACGTTTAACCAATTTTGGTCCTGAGTTGAGATTTTAAACCATTACTTCTCAGTTCCCAGTGCCAGTGTTTTGCACCTACTGGAATTCAAACCAAGATGATGCTGCTTCTCAGGCCTCCAACTGCAGCGATGTCTCGTATGGACTAGAAGAAATCATTGAACCAATGTGGACACCACCTACAAAGTTTCCTGGATACTAGAACGTTTCCTCAGTAGTTGCCACCCTGGGCTGCTACGGTACAAAAGGTGCCTTATGCTACTGATCGGCTGTACCCTCAACGCTGCCCAATACAACGAAGACTAAGTCTCAACTGTAACAATCAAAATATTGGGACTACTGAATTACATCCACCAGATGCCCAGGGGTTGCTTTATAACCCAGGTTACTTGGATAAATGCACCTCAGGGAAGATTTTGTGTCCCATTGACAAGGGAGGTATTTTTGCAAGGTGTGATAAAACCACCATGTGAAGATAGTAGGGATGTGGCTGCAGCTCCTAACCTTGCCACAGACTTCCCAGACAAGCCTCTGGGTGCTTTTGCTTCCTAATAATAATAATAAAAAAAGGTATTTTCCATTTGTGTTGATGGTGCGATAAACTTCAGGATTGCTTCTGCACACTTTTATGGTGGAAAGCATTTCATCTTAGACTACACTTCTAAAGCATGTGTATAAATAACAGAAACGCCTGCTAAAATGTAATGGCTTTTGTTGCCATTTACCATGAAGCATAAACGTCCCCACGAAAGCTTTAGTGAAGCAACTACAAAGGTTGGAAAAGGTTCACACCATTCTTTCTCCATGTATAAATTATAAGTAATATGAGAACATTTACAATGTCTAACCACAATGTTTTATGTCAGACAAATGTCTCTCTGTACTTGCAGTTCCTAAACTGTGCTAGCAGCAATTGCCTTTTTCTCATTCTTTTCTCTCTCGCTCCCCCCACCTCCTTCTACACCCAGCAGTTGGAGTCAAATTTGGCTTTCTTCTTTCAGATGATGTTAACGTCAAGAACTGCCTAGAGTCAAGGCTCCAGTTCCTGTAACACCATTGTTCTTTTTCTGGAGAGCTTAACGTCGAATGCTAAAACTTCCCCAGGTTGCCTCTTCAGTATTTGAATCCTCAGCTGTTCAGTTTTCCAGTAAAAAGGGAAAAAAACCAACAAGAACTCAGACTTGAGCAATATTGTAAAAAAGAGAATTTCATTATACGAGACCTCTTCTTGTCACAAAAAAACAAACCAAACAGCAGCAAACAAAATTAGTAGTACAGAAGATATATTCCAAGGGCAATTTCAAGGGATTTTCAAGGGCAATCATCCGCAGTTCTGGCCAAACCTGAGCAGAATTATGGTAATTCTGAGCCCTGATAAAGGCAAATCCATAACCAAGGAAACAAGATTCATCCAATAAAGAAACAAGGCAAACAGTTGCTGCTACATCTGAGAACAGCAATAAAAGGGGGATTGAATTTTTAGAATATTTGGCTGAGCTATCCTTTGGGCAAAAGATGCAACCAAGAGCTAAAATAAGCCAACCAAAACCAAACAAGAATCTTTCCCAAACAAAATCCCAGTTAATGCTTCTCTTCCTGCTTGAGATTTAACAAATCAGCCCTGGCCAAACCGTGCAAAGAAGTCGGCATTGGTTTCTTATCACTAAGCAGAAGTTTCCTGACAGAATGAAAAGCAAAGTCAAACGTAGTTAATACTGAATGAGGTCAAACAAAAATAGGTTGCTGCAAACATTTGCTTTTTTGTTGTTTTTTTTTCTCTCCCCTGAGATAGGTTTGGTACTGGGCAACCAAATGGCACGTATGATAGCATGGAGAAAAATGAAGGGTACAGGGACTCTCCAAGTTTGATCCAACCTGAAAGCCAGCCTCACCTGGCAAACTCATCTCCACCCCCTCACAAAGTGTTCAGTTTGAAGTCCCACAACTCACTTCACACAGACATTCACACTTTTTTTCTTTCCTTCCCTTCACGGAAGACGACGATACTAAAACATTTCACAGAAAGCCTGGAGGTCAAAAGAAATTACACGTGTTGCACCGAACGAAGGGTGACTTCTAAGCAGGAGGGGAATAAGCTCACAACCTTACCTCTGAATTTTTTGGGTGGGTTGTTAAGATCACCTGCTTCTGGCTGTACAACACACCGATCATCCACAAGGCTGTAAAGAAATGAGAAGTCAAGTGAGATTCTATCCCCTCGCAGTCGCTCACGTCCTCATTAGCAAAACCAAACTGGTTTATTTGCAATATTTCATCCGAGTGGCCACTTCAGCAGAAGACATTCCCCAAATGCCAACTGATGCCAAATCTTTGTAAGAAGCATGCAGCTAATTTTTACTGTTGCCCAGAGCTATGCTCCTGGATAGGTGGGACAATAAGTAAGTCATTGCTCCTGGACACTGCATCATCTTTATGTCCCCTCCTCGAGGTGCAGACAGAACAGCCCATATTCTAGTTAGGTGAGAGACAGCCTTAGAACAATTAGTGCCTCTTGGACAGATGTGAGTAACATTGCAAATGTGTTTATATGAAGGGTACAGAACAGGAAAATGACGACTGTGCAAACTGGACGCTGACTCTCTGACCCCTCAAGTATTAAGAAAAGGCAGAAACAATAACTGCCATAATAAAAAATTGACTCCCAAGAGAAAGGAAGGCATAAAAATACCCTCCTGCTCACCAGTCCAACACAAGGTAAGTCAAGGGATCGAACAAACCTCCTCCTGTTCTCCCAGGAAGGAGGAGAATTAGACAAGTGAACTCAGGAGACTCCAATAGGGAGTGACGGGACAGAGCTTCCTGGGGTTATACCTTGGCAAAAACCCCCACAGGGTCACTTCAAATCCCCAAGGAAACAGTTAAGATGCATCTGTCACCGCTGCTCTGCTCTTGGCATGCTTTGGATCAACGTGGAATCGCACTTTTCACCAAACGTTATTTCCAAATTGTGCAAATGCAGCTGTAACCACATAACTTGGTCTGTTCGGATTTGATCCAAATTGCCTCAGTCTGGGCCCTAAAAACCAATCTGTCAAAGAGGCTTTCTACACAAAAGTAGAAAGTAAATCTCCAAGGTCTGAAAGGTTTGAGAGGTCCATTCTCATGCAGAATCAACTTGAGAAAGACTGAGACCTAGAATATGAGAGTTGTTCCTTGCAGAGGCTGGTTACATGCAGGGAGCATCTTGAGACAACAATTAAGGAAAATAAAGAAGTGCATCAAAATTAAGAGATCAGAGAGACTAAGTGGACTCAACAGTTCTACGCATCTAAAATTTGCATATGCAAACATTCAGAGTAAATTGCTTTTTCCCCATGGATTTTCTCCCTAGTCAATATTATATACACACAGATGTGCTCAAACAAGAACGGTAGGATTAATATTTGAGCTGCCTGAATCACCTGCTTCTAGTGAACAAAGGGCAAAAAAAAAATAATATCAAGTCAAATGGGTTACTCTGATCATCCCACACAGAGATAATCTCAGTGCAATATATCCCTCTCATCCTGGGATTTAATTGAAAATAAAGAGGAACTTCCCAAACTACTAAGAGAAAAATTTTACAGGGTGAAAAAAAAAACCAAACCAAAAAAACCACAAAAGAGGATATATTGTACACCAGTAATCGTCAGGAGGACAGCACTGCATTTGGGAAACAGCAGAAGTCCTGATTAAGCAACAGTCATGTCGTAGGAATATTAAATAGGAACACTCTTCAAAGATTTAGAAACACCATTAGAATGTATCGAGGTATCTGCTTCTCAACCTTCATTAGCCACACGAACAAGTCATTACACATTGTTACGACATAAGACTGTCAAAACTCCACATGGTCTAGAGCACAATTACACCCAATCTTGCCTTGGCTGCTTTAATTTTCTCCAGGACAAAGACTAAATTAAATATGGGACAAAACTAATTTGATTATGAAGGCTTATTAAGATGATAATGCATTTCATGTTTCACATAGCAATTGGGATTTCTGGCTTAAATGAGGCTCAGAAGATGTGTGGCCATTATATAATGCAGTTACCTTAAAACAGTACTAATCAAATCCAAGAGGATGCTCGTAACACTAAGGGATCTTTAGACCTGCCCAGAGAGCATCTCAGCGAGCCTAGAAAATACATGAGCTTAGGGCCTGGAACGTCTGAAAGGACTACCCATGGTGAAAAACATCTGCTCAGCAATGCCATCAAAAGCCACAGCCATCATGTTCATCATGCACTGGGAGGGATTCAACAGAACATCACAACTTTCTACCGGTTCTGGAATTATTTACTGCCAAACTTGCTTCGGTACTAAGAAGAAAAAAAAAATAGCCAAAAGGTATCGTCCCGCTTGATTCATTTTGCCAGTTTTCAGCAGATAGTATTTGGCCAGTTCCACAGCTGATGGAATACTGCAGAGTGTACGGGTCATATTTGACGAGTCCCTGGGAAATTTGTCAAATACATTCGCCAAATACTATTCGACCAACCCTACTTACTACATCCCTTGCTTTTAGCATACCTTCTTTCCCTTCTGGCAGCATCCCATATTTTCTTCTCTTTCCTATAATAGATCATGGTGCATCTTCAGTGTCTGCTTCCTCCTCTGCCCCCTTTATTTTCCAGAATCCTAATAGCTAGAGGACTAAACCTACAAGTTAGTTCCGAGTGACTCAGATGAGATTCCGGCCCATCGCTTCCTGCCGAGAGACTTACCAGGATGCTGTCTTTGTACCCTGCTTGGGAGCTCCACTTATCAGATGCATCTGGACAGTAGGCATCAAAAAATTTGCTGTCACTGTACCCACCCTGAGGCCCTTACGGCTACTGGAAATGAGAAAGAGCATGTTGTGTGCGTGCCCACTCACCACATCAAGTCAAGCTTCCTGGTTGCTTCTGTGCTACTCATTCAGCATTGAAGTACCACAGCAATGTGTCACGCCTGCTATTTCCCTCCCTCTAATCTCTCGCTGCTTTCAAAGAAGGTGGCAGATGTGCTCTTCCAGCTTCTCAGCCAGCCTCCTGAAAGGTCTTCCAAATCAGCACACGGCTCCCCTGCCAGCCTCGGATGTTCCCAGAGACTTCTCCTCAGCAGCAGTTGAGCAGAATAAAACCTACCCTGGCATTCCTCAGAGCTGTATTTCAACCCCAGGGCTTTTCTCTGCCAACTCTTCCTATGTGAAGGGCTACTTGGTGTTTAATGAAGTAGCACACGCTCCACACTGCTTAAGAGGCACCCTCCCGCAGAGCGCCTACGCCGACGTCTTTGCAGAAGAAAGCGCAAAGGAGCTCTGCGGGGAAGGACGCCGGGGGCAGGAGCTGGCAAAGCACGGCTCCCGCCGCAGCTCCGGGCTGCCGGCCACCGGCAAAGCTGGAGATTCAAAATGGCTTCTCCTTTGACTGGAGAAGAACAATTTCCTTGGCATGAGAAGCCTCAAATACTGTAAGACAAAACTAGTCATAGCAGTAAGTTAGTGGTATATAAACGGTTTGGCTCGGGGCTTTTTTTTTTTAATATATATATTATTTATTGTTTTCAACTACTTGCATTACCTACGCTACATCCTTTTTTGCCAATCAGCAGATTGCACTGGGGCCTATTCATTCCTGACTGGGAGGGGCAGGGAGGGACAGGACGGGACACACGGATGGACACGGGACAGACAACAACACGAAAATCATTTGCTTGCATTCATTCCCTCTACCCACATCTGGACTGGACCAGCTTCTTCCTCCCCACCGAGGGCATCAAAACCACACCACAGCCACGATGTGCTCTCCATCCTCCCAACACCTAGCTTGCCACTTTAGTTTTGTTAAATGTAGGGCCAGATCTGTACAGAAAACTACTTTACACTTTACCCAGCGCTTCCTGGGAGGCGAGTTCAGGATAGCTAGCTGAGTTCTGCTAGTCCTCCTTACTGGTGTTTTTAGTAGAAGAAAACGGTTGTTCTTACCCCAAAGTGCTAATAAATCCATTTGTTGAGCCCTCTGCATAGAGAGAACAAATATCTCCAATATGAAGGAAGCTCGACATCTTGTCAGTCATCTCTGGCTTACTGCCCCTAGGAGAAGAAAGCACAACGTTACTCTTTCATCAGGCAGGATTTCTCGGCACGAGGCACCGGAGGTTACAACAACAGGACCCTTCGCTTTTTTTTGTCCGTTTATTTGAAAAACTGAACAAATACTTGGGCTGGAATTTCAGGTATCAAAGAAAACACAGCAAGTCAAAAAAAAGGCTTGCTTCAGAAAATAAACCAGGGAAAAACCAAGCAGCTGTTGGCATCCCGTTTGGAGCGGGGCTGGTTTATGGGTAGTTGTGTTCACCCCTCAGACGCTCAGTGACTTCAGTCCAGAGAGACCGACCGTTCCGTTCCACCGGGGAAAGGGAGGAAGAAGAGCGGGCTGCCTGGTTAATGCCAATTATTTGTGCCATCTACATCACAACACATTTCTTTGCCAGCTTCTTTTCAGAATCAAAGGCAGGTTTGAGGATGTTTGATAGGCTCTCTGGTGTGCTGGAGGGAATTAAAATATAAAATAATGACCTGATCCATGTCCATATTTTTTGGTCACGTCAGTATTTCGTCATGAGCAATACAGGGCGGCCAACCCACTCACAGCTGAGGTTTCCAAGACAGCATTAGGTGAAGATCCACTTGAATATGCTCAATTTTGTACGTAAAAAGGTAAAGATTAAGATTTTTGACTTTAAACTATGCACGTGTCAGGAAGCCAAATCCCTGTGAAATCGGATATTTTAATCCTGTTTTTTAGAAAGAGCGTCTAAATGTAACACTGAGGAGACAGCCACTTGGTGTTGTCAACTTCCACAGCGTTAAAAACTACCTCTGTTTTCTTTCAAGTCCCAAATCCTGGATGGAATGATAGAGGACCTACCTGTCATTTAAATAAATAAAGAAAATAGTTTTTATCCATCACAGCAACAAGGAAAGAGACGAACAACACGAGCCCAGATCAAAAGAAGCCCAACTGAATAGATTTTCAAAGACATCTTTTCCAAGGCCATTTATTGGTTTCTTGGAGCTCCTTCTAAGCCATGTTTTTTTGATCACCGAGTTCAAAAAGCTAAATAATTTTTGTGCTTGGGGTTTCAAACAGCAGGCAGCGACGGGGCTCTTCCAAGCTGCTGCTCCTCGCAGGCTGCTGACTTGCTCTGGAAGGCAGCCCTGCCAGGCTCTCAGATTTAAGGGAAAATAACTGAAAAATTTGACCCTGTCCAACATCACACCCAAACCAGTTTTCAATGGTCTGCCACCAGGAGAAGGAAGCAGCAGGAAATGATGCTTATTATGGAGAGCAACCCTTTCCATGAACGTTATCTTGGTTACCAAGAGTGAAGCTCAAGTTTATTAAGCAAGGCTGGAGCTCAACAAGGAGATATTCATGGAGATTTAGAAGGTGATGTGGATAATGCACTGCTGACAGGAAAGTGCCAGCAAAAACCTGAAGCTACTCTTTTCTTCAGAAAAGCTGCAACCAGCAATCCCTCCTCTCTGCCTCACCCCCAAAGCGGTGGTGGTGCTGGTAACAACAAAGAAAGTTGTTATTATTGCCAAGTCAAAGCTTGTTGTAGACATTCTCATGCCTGGAAATCCCTGTGTCATCTGTACACTTAAAACCAGATTCAGGAAGAGCAAAAGACAGCAGACCAAGTTCATAGGCAGGGCCAAGAAGTCTCAGCTCCTCCAAACCCAAACCTGTGCATGGACAGAAGCAAATTGTTTGGCTTCAGGCTGCTTGTTTAATGCCAAGTCCTTCAGCCACCGCATGTATTCTACAGTCGGTTCCCGTTCTCTCCTGATAAGAGGACGGAAAAAACATCGTTACCTATTTTAAGCTCTATGCCACCAACCACACCGAAATACGCCGAGTGACTGAATTGGCATCCCTGGAAGTCCAGCCTGTTGCATTTCCCAGCTTTGGATATTAACTACCAACGTCACGCTAAACAGGCGTAAACCTTCACAATGAAGCTCAGACAAAGTCAGATACCTCTTGCTTTGGGCTCTGTAAGTCATCAAGAAATGCAGATAACTTTCAATGGACTCCTTTTTACATTGACATTCAAAGTATCCCATTCAGGGTGTGAGGAGGATTACATCATCGGACTACCTCACTTTTCCTGTGGAAGAGGCAGATGTTCACCACAGCTGTTCCCAAGAGTATGTGAATGTCAAAATTATTGACTTTCACTAGAGGAGAATTTTTTCTTGGAAAAAAACCCCAACAATTATCTCAAACCATTGAGTAAAACTAGCCCCAATGGTGTACAATCAAGTTTCTGCATCACTTGCCTCAATGTTCTTGTACTTTCTTTAGAGAAGAAGATCCCGACACATCACCTTGTATCCCATGATACTCTAACTCCGACGTACCGTGACATTGTAACCCCCTAAAACAGGCCCTTTTGCAATTTATTGACATTTCCATTAATAAAATGATTAACCTTTATATGGCTATGGAGAACAGGAAAGGACAGGTAAGTATTTCAGGTATGCAGTATGACTGAATTTCATTGCCGGGCTGTTCACCAGATCCTTTTAAAATTTTTCTAGGTGAGTTTGAGAAGCCATCACTACAGGTTCAGGTTCAGAATGGCCTTCTTTTTTAAAGCTTTTCTTAAGCATGCTTTATTTGGCACGTAAGTCCTCATCCTTTGCTTGTATTCTTTTTGAATAGTGTTTTAACACCAACCAGCACAATGATACCTCCAACGCGACAGGAGATACGCAGGTGGAACGTGCCTCCACCACTCTTGAAGGATGCTGCCAATTCCAAGCAGCCTCTTGGTAAAAATATCTATTCATCCTAAGACTTGATCCACCGGTCTGATGAACGCTGCCTACCTCTAGCACGTTCTTTAATAACTGAATACCAAAAAGTCAGTCCATTTGACATTTATCTTCCAACACGCTGTTTCTGAGGTTGGCTGATGCTCAGGAACACGCTGAACCGGCAGATGGAGTGAGGGACTAAATGACCCAACAGGCCTCCTTACATACAAGATTTACAAGGAAAGAGAATAATTTCCAAACTGCTTTAGCTTACTTCAAAGCTGCTTTCATAGTCTCCTCACAGGAGACTCCTGACACCTAACAAAATTACTTCACTAATTGATCAGTTACTTGCATTAAACGCTAAATGATCAGCCATCACAAATTGAATATTTTCCACCTCTGCTGAGAAGGACAACTGGGATATCTGAGAGAAAAAGTAGAACGGGAAGGTTTTCAAGAGCAAAGTTTTCAGGTACCCAGTTTGAAAAACCTCTTAAAAACAGCTCAGTGGAATCTTCAGCTGGAGAACCCAGAAGTTGAGGTACTACACATCTGCCAACTTTGGCACCTTTATCCCAAATTCATAGCACAGGGGGACTACAGGGATTTAAGAGAAGATGTTCCCCCCTGGACATAACAGTTAAAGCATCCACGTGCGTCCACTTGGCCGGGAAGGGGACGCTTCCCCTCCAACACCGTGTTGGCCAAAGACGTGAGATGACCACCAGGAGATCCCTGAAAGCCCAGGGCTGGAGGATTCTCACTCCCACTCAGTACCTGGCTGTTCACAGCTAAAAGCCCAATCAAGCTGCTCAAAAAGCAATTATGCTCAGTAGACAAACACAACCATTACCCTGACATTTATTTTAGATAGGCCAGTGCCAAGAGCAATTGATTAAAGCGAGAGGAGGGGACAGCCCTCAGAGAACGTTTGCAGTTACTGCCACGCGCAATCTCACTTTTATTGGCACTCTCACATCCTCCCAAGCCAGAGGATGTCCTGCAAGAAATCAATCACGTTGCAACCGTAACAGCGGTCGTCTGCCGGCCACGGAGCACCGGTGTCCGCTTCCACTTAAGCACTGGGAGAAAACAAGATTCCTTCTAGGCAAATGTATAAAAAAAAAAATCAAAGCTGAAGAAGTTCTCTGATAAGGAAGCGATAGCAACGTGGCTATAATAGCACAGAAATCTAGCAAAAGTGAGTCAGGTTTCTCAAAAGTATTACAAGGCTTAACTCAGGTGGCAGCAACACCAACAGCGGCAACACAATTTTTGAAAATAATGTTCTTCTCCCACTCAGCTGAAGACTGGTTTTGACAGACAAGCTTCATTTTTAAGATGAGAAATGAAACATGAACTAAAAGTAGATTGGACACTGAGAAATAAAGCTGTATCTATCCATAAATATCAAAAAAATACCTAAAAGATGAACACATTCTAAGGTATTTTTTTTAAGCCTTGACAGCTTGCGTTTTTTTGATTATGTTGGTGATGACTCCCTCATGTATGCTTTCTAGATAAAAGTTAATGTGTCTTGAAATGTTTTATATACAGCTTAGCTGCACAGAAAAATAAAATTAACTCTCTGTTTAAGAAGCCAGCCCTCCAAAACATAAATATATACAATAACATAAATTTCATGCAAATTGCAAGGTACTATTTTCCAAGTCATTTTGCCTGTCTATAGCTTTGGCTCTTTGGGACTGGATCTGAGAATGCAGCAGCGAAATCCAGGCAGTGAATTAAATCCAGGAAAACTTTCTATTCATCTCCTGAGCTTTAGGACTCACCTTCCCCCTGCTGCTCTGCACTGCTTTGGTGAACACAAAATCTCCGTCACAAGACTGTGGGTTTGTTCTCCTGACTGAACAGAAAGTGTCATCATTGTAGGGTTCGGTTTTGATTATTTTCTTATAGATTATCTTAAAAAAAAGCTGCATTTCATGTATCAAACGCCAACAAGAAGACTCAATCCTGAAACGCAAGCCAAGCACTTTGAGAGGGTTTGTACAACGCTCTTCACCACCAGCACCGCTGCTCCTCTCCAATCCAAAGGTGAAGTCCTGCAGACCCTCCCTTGTAACTGTTTTCTCTGCCTTTCAGGAAGATTGAAAGGATTTGGTGATATTTTAGAGCACCAGCAGATCACACACTTAGCCTGACGGCCTTCAATGAGCCCGTGTGAGTTTGATATAGTCAGAGAAACTCAACTCCAAACCACTCCACTCCTTTTTCTCACGAAAACACATTTCATAACAGCAGTTAAACCAGAATTACCAGGGAAAACACTTAGAAATCAAACTGACTGTTAACTATCAACTACCTTCATCAGCCAGCTGCCTTTCAAAGAGCTCAGCGTAAGGAACGCAACCGCTTTGTAAACATTTCACCCTAATTTCTCCCATCACTCATCTACATCTTGATGCTAAGTTAGGGAAAAAAAAACCCACAACATACTTCAGAGCAATGCTGAAAGTTTGCTTTCCTTGAATAGTGGATGGAGTCAAGGCCCCCTTTTGAAGTCCCTGCTCTGGGGGACTGTTTGTACCAGGATTTCTGCAGTTTGCCATTCCTCAGCTGAAGCAATTTCACGCTGAAAAGCTTTTCAAAGAATCTGAAGCTTTTTGCCAACGCCACGTCGCACCTTTTAGCTTTGTGGGGGATTCTGACGCTTTAACCTACGACTGCAAATCCTATTTGTAAAATAAATGAGAGCAAACGCGTCTTATTGCCGGCGGTTTGATTTCCAGCAACCGGGATACAAATTACTTAAATCTTTTTAAGATGGCTCTAATGATGTTTGTTTTGAGCAAGAAAAAAAGCTTCTTGCTGTGCCTTCCAGTCCCATGATATACTCAGTTCTCTATTATCATATTTTCGCTGTGCTTTAGTGCTCAATTAAATAGAGCCTGGCAATTTTATACGTAGCGTTACAGAAATTGGAGCAGCACTTTATCAAAGTCTTTCTCACTATTTAGGTTGTTTAGGTAAGAATAGAATCTCAAATCATACTTAACTGCTTCATCCCCCTTCCTGCAGACAGGAAATTCCACTCTGAAAGTTGAATTCTGGTTCAGTTTTTAACAGAAAAAAAAAATCAGAGTGTAAAAGTGAAGACAACAAAACAACAAATAAAGGACCGCCTAACAGCCTAAGCTGTTGCTATACGTGTGATGAATCATCCATAAATTAACCAATATTGGTAACATTACATCAATTTGATCAACTGAGAACCCACAAGACAACGTGAGCCAGAGTGTTTGAATCAAATGGAATTGGGTCCTTAATATTCATAAATTAGGCCAAGCAAGCAAATAATGTTTTAAATGCACCTAAACCTTGACTGCCTGGATTTAAGTAAAAATCCGGTGCTTAAGTAATTTGGTAAATTGCAATTTTACAAGAAGATTACTTGCCTGAAAACAGGGCCCTATAGGTTTGACCCAACGTTTCACCCAACTAGCGTGTCTCTAACGATTTCCATGGTTTTGGATAACTCCCACCCAGCATCCTGTATCTATTTTTACAGGTACAGCCAACTTTTAAAAATCAAAACCAAACCCTGATATTTCCCATTCTTCTATTTCAATAAAAAATGGAAAGTTTCCTCCCCGCGGGCTGTGAGAAAGATTCCTAAGAATCCCTTTAAAACAGCCAAAGGAAGGAGGAAGTGCTCTATTTAAAAGATCCTCTGGTGAATAATCACTCTTCTGGGGCTGCAGGATGAAGCAGCACTGTCATCTGCAAAGCTTCTGACTTAGCAAATCGAAAAGAAGCTCTTTGCACAGCCCAGAGAAAGACAAATACGAGGGATTTGGGGGAGCAGAGCCCAGGCGGCCAGGCTCGGTGCCACGCAGGGAGCGGATGATGGCAGGGGAGGCCGCTCGCTCCTCAGCTGAGCACCAAGGCCACAGCAGAGAAAAAATCCTGCAGCTTCCCCACCACCAGCAGTGCTTGGAGCATACGGAAAAGGACAACAGCACAGGGGCCCCATAGCTTCAGGAATCAACTGGAACCCAGGAGGTTCCATTGGAGCAGGAGGAGAAGTTTCTCTGGTGGGAGGGGGTTGGAGCCCGGCCCAGGCTGCCCAGAGAGCTTGGGGAGTCTCCTTCTCTGGAGAGATTCCAAACCCACCTGGATAATATGATCCTGGGGCTCCTGCTCTGGGTGACCCTGCTGGAGCTGGGGGGTGGCACCAGATGAGCTCCAGAGGTTCCTTCCAGCCCCCACCATGCTGCGATTGTCTGACCATCAAGATCCTCAGCCTTCCAGCTCAGGAATCACATCAGGTTTTGAGAGGGCTCAGCACTGCTAATTTTATGCACATGTAGTTATATTTTAGAGGTTACACATTAAAAAAAATAAATCAGCACAGTATGTTTATCTACCACATGATCTTGCTTTCCATTTAACTGCAACCTTTCATGCCCAGGAGCCTGCTATGCACCGACAAATTGTCATCTGATGAACCGTTAGATTAAGAGGAGAAAGACTTTCTCAGAGGAAGTATTTTTCCTCCTCACGCTCGTAACGCCGCAGATTTTTCTACAGTTTGCAGTCTGAACAGGCAAGATGGAGCCTGGGGAAGAGGAGGGAACAGCAAGCGCCGTGACCTTCTCAAGGACATGCAGTGGGGCAGATTCAGAGCCCGGGTTTGAATCCAGGTCTCCTGAATCCCCATCCACCAGTCTAAACCGCCCCTCTTCTCCCAGGAGGAACCTCAGTCTCCTTGCACAGCTCATTAAGCATTTCCCTCATGTCTTGAAGGAAGTTGCAAGGGGTGTGTAAATTCATACAGCAGGATGATGATCAAGTTAATTACGTTTATTCATACTCTTTGCCACTCCACAAATAATTTTTTAAATTTTTTCCTTTACTGTCTCAATGACAAAGTTATTCAGAAGTTATTATTTCATAGCTGCAACATAAACCAGTTTAAGAAAAAGGGAGAAACAGATAAAACAACCCATTTTATTAACTTACACTTCAATAAATCCTCAATACAGGAAAGAGAACATGCAAGATGGCCTTTTCTACCTGGAAAGAGCATCTGCTTTTTTTTTTTTCTGCCCAGTGCAATCAGGCAATCTAGTTACAGAAAATTCAGGTCACAAGCAACACCACACTGGGAAGAGCACTCGGCAGAAGTTACAGTGACAGCACTATCTTAGACATCAGACCAATGTAAGACACGACTGACGGGTCCTATCTGCAGAAAGCTGAAAACAGAAAATCTATTAGAGATACACTGTCAGGAGGAAAAAAATAAAAAATATTATGTTTTGTTTCAAACCAAGTATGACCTGACAGCATCTTTTTAATCCCATTACAAGCAAGAAGCACTGGCTGAAGTTGATACTTACTGAAGCTTGTCCTTACTGGCTCTAACCCTGACGGGACAAGGCAGCGCAGACGTCAGCCTCTGGATGAGGCCCCTCCAAGCACACGATGTTTTTCTGGGTATTTCTATGACAAGGAAAGAGCTGGACCACGCCAAAAGAACCAGGACAACCAATGTCACGGGGAAAGAGAGCGAGCGGTTTATTACACCAACTGGAGTTTGGCCAAAGAAGAAAAAGGGCCAGGGAAGAAGAGGGTACAGAACAGTCCCGATTTCATTTTGCATGGCCGTATATCTACTGAGGCTTCACCACTGAATGGGCTGCCTCCTACAGCCCCATTCCTCACGCCAAACCTCCAAGCTTCCTTCCTCACGCCAAACCTCCAAGCTTCCTTCCTCACAAGATACACACTCTAGCAAATGCAGTACTCCCCAGATTTACCAAAGCATTCTCCTCCTGTCTGTCTCACGAGCCTTCGTCCGCCTGCGGCCGCTCATCCCCTTCTGACCCTACTCGCCCAACACTTTCACCCTTCTCCGTATCCTACACCTCCCACTTCTCCCGTTGCCACTACTGCACCTTGGTGGAGGTTCTCTGTCCTCCATGGTGTCACCGGTGTCGTTTTCCAGGACTGGGCTTTGGTGGACGGCTCCTGGTAGACTTGGGTCTCCCACCGGCGATGAAGCGAACGCTTTTCTTCCACTAGCAAGTCTCTCCTCTCGAAGGCTTCTAAGTCTTCTCTTGTCTTCCAGAGGCAGAAACCCTTACAAGGGTAAGAGTAGGATGCTACACCTCTCTTTCCTCCTGGACACCTCAGCAGGCACCCAGGTCTGCAGGCTAAAGCCTAAATGCCTGTGACAAGCAGCTGGAGAGGAGGAGCCACAACCAGCACATGATGAGGACGTGTGGAGAGCCACTGGTGGCCAGGGGACCTACTTTGAGCCTTGCTGATGTAAAAAAACAACCCTCTGGGCTGGGCTCCTCGACAGAGGAAGGCTCCAGTTCGCAGGTTGACTCGTACAGGTTGGCTCCCAACAGTAATTTTCTGGAATGTAAGCAGGAGCCATTCTTCTGAAGCAAAGGTTCAAAATAAAGAGCATTAGCAACTGAATCTACTTAACCCTTATGGAGAGAGGAGTGGCCAAGGGCTGCAGAGCTATTTTAATCTTCAGAGAAGTTTTTAATTAACCCTTTAGATCAAGCATCACCAGTCAACTCAGGGGTGTATTGGCCTTCGGGTCCGTGTTTCTCTTCTCGGAGCGGGACACAGACAGGACGTACCTGGACTTCAAAACTTTATTCACAACTTCTCGGCACGTTTCTGAATTTCTGAAGCAGCAGATACTATACGACAAAAACATTTGTAGAAGTTTCATGCTAAACAATTTCCATAAACTAGTAAAACCCAACCATAGCCTTTCTTTTGGTCTCCTGGGGTCAGGATTTTGTTTCCTCAGAGCTATTCCCCATCCTTTGATAACCTGTTCAGATAAATGGTAAGAACACTGAGGTTCCTGCAGCACTCCTCGCGCCGGCATTCTGGCCTGGGAGGATGCAGGGCCATCACCACAAGCTGTAAAGCAGCAAAATAACCCACGTTTCCTTCCATCCACATTTCTAACACATTTTGCTCTCTTAGAGGGTTAACTTGCTCAGATCTCAAGTGCCATTTTGTTCTCCATAGAACACTGATAGGAAGTAAAAATAAGTTCTGATCTGAGTTTTGATAGGCCTAACCAAAACCACAACTATGAAAATGAAACTCTTCTGAGTTAGGAATCCACAGCTGAATTTTGCAGCTTCCCTTGTTTCAATTACACCTCCTCTAGTTTTCATTTTATCTCAAGTTTTTTCCTCAAAGGAATTTGTTCCCATAAAAGACCACCACTCTCAAGACTCAGAAATGGCCTTTCTCAATAGGTACAGAACAAGCAAGACTAAACCACTGCCTCTGCCACCCTGGCAAGAGGGTTCTGCCTCCACACTCGGCCACCTGCGCCGAGAGAGGGGACCGGGCAACAAGCACTGTGGTAGTGCCCGTTGGGAACACCACTCGGAGAGGAACCTTGAGCCAAATGGAAGCTGGTGCCGTTTGGCATCCTGCCTCCTGCAGCAGCCTCTGGCAGATGCACAGGGATCATTTTGAATAGCTATGGACACAGCAACCTTGAGATACTGTCCACCAGCTTTCCCAGTCCTCAAAGCACCCAGCAGAGCAGTACCTGTTTGTACCCAGCACAGACCACCAGCTGAGACTGCCCAGTGGCTTTTAACTCATTTTCTCTATCACACCAAACAGCAGAAAAAAAAAGGCTCCAGGCTACCGAAGCAACAGAAACTAGTGAAGGTGCTGTCTCAGCAGCAGCAAAAACTAATTTCAAATGGAGCACAAAGCAGATTTTTAACCAAACTGGATTAATCCCACGATCGCATTGTGGCAAAAACGTTGTGTTTACGTAACTCTCCAGCAGCACAC
Source organism: Baryphthengus martii (assembly GCA_013396935.1). Taxonomy (NCBI): domain Eukaryota; kingdom Metazoa; phylum Chordata; class Aves; order Coraciiformes; family Momotidae; genus Baryphthengus; species Baryphthengus martii. The sequence goes on from VWZK01014558.1 coordinate 129,613, forward strand.
CATTTTCTACCTCTAAACCCCTCTGGTCTCCATAAGCTGCTTTGGTGAAGCTGCCTTCCCCTCACACTCACCCACGGGCGAGCGAGCAGCTCGTCTACCAGCTACTACGGAGCCACTACCCTCATCCCACCTCCCACGGGATCTCGAGATTCCTCCCGTTTTTAAGACGCAATCCTACAACTACAACGCTCGTATTTATGGGGTAATAACGTCTCCAAGACTCCCAGGACGCTCTGCAACTTGACACGGCAGATCCTCCCAAGGGGTGTGCTAAGCGCCGAAGAATTACCACGCACAGCATCACGAGGGAACAGCGCGGTCAGCGACACAACCGGAACGGGCTACACCTGCTCTTCCCACTGTTTCACCGAAGGGCAGCTACAGGACAAGGGCTCCAGGGACCTGGGTCCTCTTTCAAGCCTGGTTTACAACACTGAAAAAGACGTTTCACCTCAATACTGCTCATTTCAGCAATTTCTCAGGAGACACCTGATAGGAAGCAGCTGAAAAGGGCTCCTGCTTCCAGTACTGGGCTTCTGGATCACACCAGCTGGTGTTTGATCAGCTATCAGGGCTGTTATCTTGCCTCTGGCACACACACGGTACGGGAGGAGCAGGAACCCTGCTTGCACATTTCAGCCTCAATTTGTGACTTTTGCAGGTGACTGTGATGCCTGCTAGGGTACCAACTGGCCACCTTCTCACCCTGCCACATCATAAAGGCAGCACTGAACAAGCACTACAAGAAGAGTTACTTTAAAAACAGAGACTTCACCCCACACAACGGTTTGTAAGTCTCACTCGAAGCTGCAGTGGCACCTGTGAGCAGCCAGGACTCCAGATTCAGGTCCTTCACCTGAACTTCATCTTCAGCCAAGTTCTTCACCTGAGCTTCATCTTCCACTTTCTAATCTGCCCCACACAAACACAGGTTTGCTGAGGTGATGGGAGAGGACTGAGGGTGCCATGAACCCCATCACACCCCTTGTCAACAACCAGAGGCCACAGCTGTTGTTTCCACCACCCCTCACCCTGCTCCTCAGTCCCAAGCACCTCCTCCATCCAGCTGCTCTTACCCAGACCTGTAGCCCCAACAACAATCACCCAAGAAAAGCACCAAACAAGTTCTCACCCCTTCAGTGTTCTTCACTAGAGTCCCTTCCCCCACCGATAGTGCTCAGGACAAGCAAATCTTAGGAAAAGATACTATTCCCCACAGCAAAGCTCCACCCCACAGTTGCAAAGGCAAACCCAAGTTACTCTTGCCGTGTTTCCTTCCTAATTTAAGAACCCCTGCAAGAGGAAACCAGCTCCCTCCCTGTTTCAAGGCTTAATCAACACTGCAAAACAAGCAGATGGGGAAAATCCTCATCCAAGCAAACACTTTAATCTCTGAGCGGAATAAGGTATTTTAACAAGAAAAAAAAAATCGCTATTGACAAACAAAAGATGATTTAAAGAACACATTAGACATAATCAGTTCACCCAACAGCTTACTTGACAGCGCTCCCATAACAGCTTGTTTTGAAAAACGCTGGAATTGTGCTTTTCACTTCAGCAACGACTCCTTTTTCGGTTTACACGCACTCACCACTACACATTCACACCATGTCAAAAGTCACTGGTTTTCACAGCAGTCAACTTGCAGTTTTCTTCCATCAAGTGTCCCGTTCAACCGGAATTCTCAGCCTGATCGATGCTGCCCATTTTCTCCATTCACTGAGCAACCAACGCTTCGCCACGTTATTGTTTCAGGCACCGGCCTTACACCAGCAAAACCACTGAGCATTTAGAACCTGGAATATTTGCTGTGAGAGGAAATTGGCTTCAAGTTGAGGTTCAGAAGATAAACAAACAAAAACCCCAGCGCCTGGTAGCCCATTAACTTAACCACAGAGGAACCACCAAGGGAAAGAAATGGATACTGGCTTCACATCGCATCCAACGCTCACGCAGCTGGACGCAGCAAGGCAAGCAATTCCGACGTGGGCCTTTGGATTGGGCTCTGAGTCGGCCAGTCTTTTGGCTCATCAAGTCTGGAAGTTCTGGGATACACCAGGCAAATTTCCAAGCACAGGAAGAGAAGCTCAAAGGCAAATAACAAAGTGCACATTTCAGAAATAAAACATGCGCCCAGGTACCGGCCCTCATCATAAACAGAGCGAGCCGCTACCGCACGCGACTTCAAGTCACTAAATCTTCGTAAGGCAAGAACCTGGATTGTATTATCCACATTTTCCCTTCCTGATCTGTAAGCAGCAACATCACAGCCTGAGCCATCGACAGTGGAGCGGGCACATGTGAACTGTTGTACAACCACTGCAGTAATTTAAGCCTTTCACTTGTTGGGAGGCTTCTGTGTACAGACTCCTGTGAGCCAGATCCAACCCACATGGGGAAAAGAGGTTTTATGCAGAGGGGAAAACCTGACCAAGCCATCGCCTCCGCATCGCACCCACTGCTGCATGAGGCTCTACAGCAACAGGTAACACAACCAGGGTCCGTGAAGCAACAGGCACAGGCGGCCTCTCCGCACAGGCAGAGAAGCCCCAAGATAGTCTGCAGCCCCAAAACAACCAGCACAGCTTGCAAGAATTGAGCTTTTAGAATGAAGATGTCAACTTATTCAGAATGAAGGCTCATCCCATGTACGTGGGGAATGTACATGTGCCCCTTGCTTCCCCCGCTTCCCTAGCTGAAGTCCAGTTATTGTAGTCCAGGAAACAGCTAAATATTTGGCCCGTCACACCAGTCACCCAGACCCTCAGAAACATCCACCCAGCCTTACCCGCCTTTTGACCATTTAAGAATAAGATCGCCCATCGCCAAGTCCCCATCAGCGCTCGCAAGTGTTTACATAAGGCGGAACACCCCTCGCAACTGCGCCTCAAGTACGAGAGGAAAAAAACACGGGGAAAGTTGGAGCGGACACGCTGCTCCACCGCCGAGGCCTCGGGCCGAGCGGAGCGGTGGCGGCAAACCCCGGGCGGTGACCCCGGCCCGGCCCAACGGGCGGTGACCCCG
>VWZK01014559.1:0-13470 GCA_013396935.1 Baryphthengus martii
CCACCTGACTACAACTTCCCTTCAGGCAGCTGTAGAGTGTAATAAGATCCAGGTGGGTTTTAAATGTCTTCAGAGAAGGAGACTCCACAACCTCTCTGGGCATCCTGTTCCAGTGCTCCATAACCCTCACAGTGAACAAGTTATTCCTTATGTTTACCTGAAACCTCCTATGCTCCAGCTTGCACCCATTGCTCCTTATCCTACCATTGGACACCCTTGAGAAGAGCCTACCTCCGTCCTCCTGACACTTGCCCTTTACATATTTATAAACATTCATGAGGCCACCCCTCAGTCTCCTTCAAACTCAAGAGACCCAGCTCCCTCACCCTTTCCTCATAAGGGAGATGCTCCACTCCCTGAATCATCTTTGTGGCTCTGCACTGGACTCTTTCAAGCAGTTCTCTGTCCTTCTTGAACTGAGGGGCCCAGAACTGGACACAATATTGCAGATGCAGTCTCACCAGGGCAGAGTACAGAGGGACGAGAACACCTCTCGACCTACTCTCTATACCTCTTCTAATACACCCCAGGATGCCATTGGCCTTCTTGGCCACCAGGGCACATTGCTGGCTCACAGTCATCCTGCTGTCCACCACGACCTCCAGGTCCCTTTCCCCTGCGGTACTCTCCAATAGGTCAGTCCCCCATCTATACTGGTACCTGGAGTAGCTCTTATTTCAAATGAAGAACAGTCACGTTCAATTTGCAATATTCACTTGAATATTACAAATACATTTTATTGTACTTTTTATTTATTACACAATTTCACTCCAGCTATCAATCCGCATCAAAATTGCTCATTACCATATCTTTTACATTTTAGGAGATGTTCTCTAAATGTAACAACATAATGAAAACTTACTTATCAGTAACTCATTTCATTCACAACCATGTAATACACTTGATATACACTGGGAATTCCAGCCTAACTTTTACAAGTTTAATGTAGTCTAATTTTCTAGTTTTTAAGAAATCTTAACACAAAAAAAAACAAAATACAGCTTGGCATTATCAGCTTTTCCCTTTTTATGACATCTAGCAAGCCTCAAGATTCATCATACTTTCAGATATTAGTTGATTCATCTAAGAATGTTTTATTCTCCCATTTCTTTGATATTTATCATTCTGACTTCAGTCAGGTAAACAACTACCTTGTAAGCTCTGTACAAGAAACATGCAAATCTTCTGAAGCAACACCATTCTCCTCCCAAAAATTCAGTAATATTTGGCAGCAGATGTGAATTAATCCAAGAAATAATATAAACTTTTTCAGTTTTGCTCTAAGACCACCAGTGTCTCTGTATGAGTAAGACCAGAAACATATGGCACACACATGAAGTGAAGATGGACCTGAATTGCATCCTAAGCAGCATCCACATACAGAGCATTAAAAAAAAAATTTAAGAAAATCACTGTTCACATTCTTTCCTAGCCAGCATGCCTTTCAAGAAAGCCACATTTTGTATTTGCTAAATCTATTCTAAAAAAAAAAGACAAAAAAAAAGGTAATACATTAATGAGTTGGAAATTCTTCCTAGAGTTACAGCAGCAAAAGGGGAGAGTAAGTAAAGCAACTACTACTTCTTGATCACATGTAGATTAAACTCTTTGCATTTCAGAAGATACATGTGTTTAAGAAAGCAAACATAATACCCTAATTTCAAAGGCAAATGAAATCTCCTCATACCAGATCATGCAGGAGCTTGGCTGTGTCATTTGTTTCTCAGTGTACAGGGACTCAAAACATTTTTCATTGGATTTGTGCTTTTCATTACTCCAAGGCAACTAAGAGATCACAAATGCACTTAAATTGTTTGCATTGCCATTATTTCCAACTATGTGGTGTTTTCATCTTGAGTGCCTTCTACATAACCACTTCTGTCTTTTAAAAGTCTGTTTTCCACAGATTCTTCTGTTCACTTTCTATGACTACCCCAGACGACTGTACTGTTCAGCTAGTAAGCAGTCTTTTTCTGCTTCTACCTTCTGTAATATCAAGCCACTCTAAATTAACAGAACACTTTCACAAAACAATAACAGAATGGATGAATTTTGACATGCAAATTTTCTACTTTTATAGATTTGTAAGTTTTATGCAATTGAATGCAAGTCTACATTCAGTCTCAGTCCAAACACATACAAGTGAGAATCGCTCAAATAAAGAGTTTATTTGAAAATGTCAAGGTAAGTCCTAAAGTCTTTCTCAGAAATAAAAATTTACACAACCAACATGTCCTGGTTTCCCTGGGACAGAATCATAGACCTGCAACAGTCTGCAGGCCATTTGGAGTCAGCCAGGGCAGTTGACCCTAAGTTGGCTGCAGGTGTATCCCACACCATAAACATGCTCAGCATAAAGAGGGAAGTTTGCTGAGCACAAGGAGGGGTACCCTGTCTCCTGCTGGGGGCTCCTGACCCTGTCCCTCTTCCTGCACCTGAGGACTGCATTCCTGTTTGTTGGGATCGCTGTATATTTGCTGGGCTGAGTATAACTTCGTTTACACTGGCATTGTTATTAGGCTGTTCTGTTAAATCCATTTCATTTCAATCTATGAGCCTTCTCTCCTTTTCTCCATCCCCCTTCTTGGCTGGTGGCACAGTTTACGGTCAGGGCAGTTCACTAGACCTGTAACAGATGCTCTCTGTTAATCCCCTATCCCTTTCCAAGGGGGAAGAGAAAGAGAAAAAGAGAGAGAGACTTACTGATTAGAGAAGGAAACTACAATAGCTTTAAGGAAAATAATAATTAAAATGGAATATATATAAAAACATATACAAAACCAGTATCAAACCATTATATTTGTCCCTACAATGGCAATTATATCACTGTCACCACTGATGCTGTGGAGCAGACACCAGGAGAGTACCAGACCGGGCCCAGTGGCAGACAGGAACCGAATTCAAGAGCTGGATTCTGGTACTGGGTTCAGGAACACGCAGATCGGGATCAAAGGCAGAACAGAGAGAGTCCTCCTCAGATGCCAGCCATTGAAGAGAAGCCGCCGAACAAAAGCTGGGCACTTGATCCTTGTGATCGCTCACCTTTACACTAAATATGATGTATATGGGATGGAATCCCTCGCTAGTCAGTTTAGGGAGTCACCGCTCCTGTCCGCTCCTCCCTGCAGGTGCGGCCTTTTACTTTCTGCACCCCGCACTCCAATGAGGTACACAAGACCCATCAGTGGCCTTGGTCTGCACACCAATCCCTGGTACTAACTCTAAACATGTGGCGTTATCACTGCTAGCAGCAGGCACTGCCTGTGAAAACAGGCCGCTGACTTCAGAAAGTGCAGTTAGTTAAAGCAACTGAGCTGAAAAGTAAAATCACCGAACAGAATTAGTTCTATTCTAACTTAGACCAGGGCAGCTGGGGAGGGGTCATCAGGGGAGAGAACAACTGCTATAGCTCAGTCCCTGATAAGGGCTAAACATACATGCAAGCCTTCTAAACATCAAGTTTTCCTGTCAAGTTGTGTACATATAAAAAAATTTCCAAAATTACATTTCCACCTTATGGTATTAACTGCCACACATTCCCAATGAATGTAAATAGTTAAAGATTCTAGAGACCTTTGAAATTTGCATGTATATAGATAGCTATTTCCCTACGTAAAGTTCGTCAGCAACCCACATACAATCCTTCTCTAAGATGCAAAATCTAACAGAAAAACAACTTTGTTTATTAATAAGTTAAATTAAATTTTCCTCTGTACAAATACTAACAAGAAAATACCTTATCTTTATTGAAACTTGTTTAAGAAGTCCATTCTAGTTAAGCTACTATAATTTTTCTTGTGAAGAAATTTTTCGCATGAAGACGTCTGAGGGTCATCAATATCCAATCTTTAGTACCTGATCTGTACCTAACTTTGTGACTTGAAAGACTACTACCTAACGAAAAATAATGCAGACTTCACCACCATTCAGTTGTCAGTTCTGGTCAAAATGTCGTCGTGTGAGAAGACATGTACAGTACTCAGAGTCACCCTAACTCACAACAATTCTTACTGAAATGACAGACTGAACTAACTACATAACAATCAAAATCCCCAAGGAATCTCTACATCTCTGTAAGCTTAAAATGAACATTAACTGAAGATCGCTATTTTCTTTCCAGTACACACACATGAATATTTTCTCACTGATCTAGAAGAAAAGTTTGGCCCGACTTCACAAATCACACCTCATTTACCACAAAACCCCACCAACTTCATTTTAGGATTCCACACAAGCGATTGCATTTACTTGGTTAAAATTTTTGTGCAAGCATCCTTCTTGCAGGATCATGTAATCATTATTTTAGAGTAAGCTGAAAGTCAGTTTTCAGAACAGAGTGGTATAACACAAGGAATAACTTTTCAAAAAAAATCTAGTAATGTCAGTATTAAAGGTTATTTATTGAAGAGCAGAGAAAGGAGGTAACTGATTGTTAAGCAGCATTCCAGTTTGTTTTTTTCCCCCCACTATTCCAACACCACTCCATACATACACTTAAATGGCCTATATTGTCCACAGCTGACAGAAAGCTAGCGCTGAGCTAGCTAATGCTGCCTAATAGATGCTTCAATTTTCTACATGAAACATTTGTACCAACAGCATTCAACCATTACAGCAGAACAACTGAGAGGTATGGGTTAGCTTAAAGCTAGGCTAAAGAAACGGTAAAGTCACACATTTTCATGTTAGAAAGCAAAACAAGAATAGCATTACATTTCATCTAACATCATAACTACATCTAAAGACAAAATTAAGCATGATGGTGAAGCACTACAGCGCTATGTGGGGAAAAAAACACCACATTTTCTAAGTGTTTGAAACACTCTAATTCTGTTTTTAGGTTAGAATTTGGATAGGATAAAGTACATAGTTGGCTCTGAGCATTCTACATTGATTGTGAAGAACCGTTTCAAACTGAAAAAAAACTATTTAATTCACCAAAACCAATTCCTCCTTGCCATATCTTTAATTACATGGTCATATTCTACTTAGAGTAAAATAATTCAAGTTAAATAATTTTAGCTCTGGAATTTTTCAACTTGTAACTGCAATCACGTCAGACATTAACTACTGTGCTGCACTATTGAAAAAAAAGCCTAGAAAATAAGACACCACATGCTCATGCCTGACAGATCAGGATTTGGTTCCTTAAGACAGTCATCTATTACTAGTAGCATTGAGTGTTACTCCTTTTTGAAGCCAGACCTTCAGAGACACGTACTTGAATTTCACGGGGTTTGACAACACAGAACTAGTGGGAATGTTTTAGTACCCCTACTTTCCTCATTCTGATCTTACCAAAACTAATTTGCAATCTCAACTGTTCCTGAATGACTCGGGCTTTTTTCGTCGCTATAGCTCTCCTCCTACTTTAGTTCAGCTGCCACTGTACTGAACTGCAGCTCAAAGTGTGCTCTTCTATACATGGCCAGTAAGGATACCTGCACTAGGATCTGAGAGGTGGGAAATACTCCTTTGTCCCCCAGCTCAGACAAAACCCAAGCCACAGCCCTAGTCACCCACTCACTGATCGAGTCATCTGTCTCCTCCTCCTCCTCCTGGGTAGAGGGTAAAGAAAACACAGAAATCACAAACTGGAAAGTCACTCAGTATTGAATTCCACGCTCAGCAGAACAATGATCTCCTGTACACATGGCAAAGTAGGTTCCACAGAATTTTCTTCTTGCAGAAGTCTTTCCATGCAGCCAAGTCTTGAATACCATCAGGACTTAATTTTTTCAGAGCTTCTTTCAAACTGTTAGCTCAGTTGGACTGTTATAAACAGGGTTTCTGAAAGTCTTAGACCTCAGTAAAACTCGATTAAGTAACAATGAAGAGGACTGATAAACCACTACACCAACCTTAGCACATACTTTTACTTAATGGTATCAGAACTTCTCAGCAAGTTGGTTAGTTGGGTGAGGATTCTCCTTCGTTTTTGTTGTGCTTTGTTTTCTCCCCTTGTATTGATTTTCTTTCCCGATTTTTCAAATCGGCCAAGTGGTTTAATCCAAACTATTCCTATTTCTGTTTGAGTCAGAACTAGCATGACTGACTTCAGACTTAATGTTTTTGCGACTGAAAATCCTCAACCTCACAACAGGTGTTAACTATAGATGTTCCTGCCAGCCCTGCACATAAGGAAAGGGATAATCCACGGTACAGGAAAATGTCTCCAGAGTGAGTTTTGCAGCTATGAAACTGTCAGTTTTCTGACTAAAAAACCAAACCCTAGATGGCAATCAAATGATCCTTCTGTTTTAATAGTCTCTATACATTACCTAGATGCCTTCCAAAACAATGAATTCCACGTATTTTACTATTAGATACACTTGCAACTCTCCCCTCACATGCACGGCTTTCATTGCAATGTCTTATTTTAATAAAGATATTTTAGATAAACTACAGCATTATAGCCTCAAAAAGGCTTCTGTCAAGTTTTTCTCTGGCTTTGTAAGTTTAATACGGAATAAAACGTTACAGATACAAAAGCTTCAGACACCACAGAAATTAGAATCATGCTTGACACCTTTGTCTTGAACACATTAGCCACAGTTAAGATCTTAAATTCATCATTAGTTATCTAATATAAAACAATCAAATCATGACTTCCTAAGAAACTCAGTGGAAAAAACAAGTCTCCCAGAGTTTTTCACAAAAACAAACAGTACTAAGTATGAAATCATCTGGTGTAAATGAAGAGTTTCGAGAACAAGATAACCTGTATGGTACTGACAGGAATTCTGCCATGGTTTGACGGCAATTAACTAGCTACATCAATCTTAATTTAAAACAAAATTCTCACGCACTAAAATGAGCAAATGTCAGTATCTTGATGCAAGCACTATGTAGTAAATTCTTAATTTACTACTTAGGGAGACAAAGACAGATTCATACTGTTCCTCAAAAGCAACAACGTCAGCTAAACTTAGCTCTTTACAGATTACTGTTCAACACCCACACAGCCTCATTACAGTAACTTCATTTTATTGGATTATCTTCCATGTTTCCACAGTATTCCCCGGTCTCCCTATTACATCTTTAGCTCTTTCTTGCAAAACCCCTAGTTTCTTCCTGCAATAAAAACCTTACTCACTTCTCAGCCAAAAAAAAAAAAAAAAAGAGATGTACTGTTGCTTGCCCAGTACAACAAGTTGTAAACTGAACAGCTCTCAAGCTACTAAAACACAGAACAGATAATAATGTCCTTCCTTCACTGTGGATAGTCAAATATCTACTCGTCTAAATTTTTTTTTATGAAGCTTATAGAAATGTATCTCCAAAGGCATAAAATCTAAGCTTCGTTATAACTGCCCAACAAGTTTTGCATAGGCAGCAGATGAGAGAAGTACCAATCAAAAAATGCTTTATTTCTTTTAAAAATACAATTCCTTTTTTTTCCCCAGAAAAAAAAGAGTGCAAGTATAGTCAGTAGATGACTTAGAACTCAAAGTCTGAAAATTAAAAGCAAACATTAGGAGAACATTTTCAGAAGGCAAAGACATTTATCTCTCAGTCTAGCAAAAATTAAGATGTAAATTTAGCCATTCTATCATCCTGTTGTCTGTTGGTAAAATTCTTCTTGCCTGTTTATTGTTACCTCTAAAGTCAAGTTTCATTGTTTGTTATCTCAGCCTACTGGCAACAAACATTAAAAGAAAAGTAAAAACTTTCATGATCTGATACGCTGGGAAACCTGCTCCTGGAATACTGTTAGAAATGAGCAAGCAGCAATTGATTGAGGCAATCTTCCACAGAAAGATAAAAGAAATAATGTTTTATATTGAACCTCTTTGTTTACAAAAGCCAATGTTTTCACAGCAGAAGTACAAAAGTACTAGTGGTCAAGGTGAGAGGGAAACATGTTTCCCATGAACTTGAGAGCAATTGTGTCCCTCACTCAAGTCTGAAGTACTACTTCGACTTCCCAAGATTACCGGAGAATAAGATATTTGCATTTGTATGGTCACACCAACAACACCAATAACTGCAACTACGTACTTCATTTTAAGCTAGTGGAACTCTTCTCAAGCAACACCTGAACTGCTTTATATCATCACATTAAAAAGCTGTGGAAACATGAGAAGTCTCTCATGACCTAAGTATAGAAATGCAAGTTGCTTCATTTAAGTCCAATATAAAGATCTAAAATGGAAAATGTTTAGTGCCTGAAACACAGAAAGGTACTCAAGAAACTTTTCTATATATAACAATACAATTCTTAAATAGTACTTTCTTGTGGGCTGCAAAGGCGTGTCCTACCTTGGACTAAATAACAAATTCCGCATTGCAGAAGTAATCTACCAAGAAACCCACACTTCCAAAGTGCAACAATCTTTTTCTACAAAAATTAGCCCATGCAGCCTTTTGAACATAACACATGAACATTTACTAGCTAATCAGCACCTCAAGCTGTCAAGGGTTAGGGCTGGGTGAGCCACTAGGCAAATGACAGACACTCTCTATTAACCCTTCTACCTCCCCCAAAGGGAAAATAAAGTGAATAAGGGAGAAAGACTTACAGGTTGGAAAACAGCGTTAAAGAAAATAATAATAAAATGAAATATATATAAAACCAGTATCAAACGAATACCCCTGAGGGCAAGGATGCCACTCATCACTGATGCTGTGGAGCAGGCATTGGGGAAGTCTCAGACTGACTCAGCAGCAGATGGGAAACAGATGTAGGAGCTGGATTACGGAACTAGATTCATGAATGCACAGATTGGGATCAAAGGTAGTACAGTCAGAGTCCTCTTTGGATGTCACTGAAGTAGAGTTTGACCCTTGTGATCCCTCAGCTTTACATCAAATATGACATATACAGGATGGAGCCCCTCGGTGGTCAGTTTAGGGTCACCTGTCCTGTCCACTCCTCCCCACAGCTGCAGCGTTTTTCTTTCTTCACCCCCAGTATGGTACACCATATTTAGCAGTGACCTTGGTCTTCACAGGAGCAAGTATAAGCAAGAACCTTTCTAGTTATCACTTCTAGAAGCAGACACTGTCTGCAAAAAATAGATGGAAAGTAAAATTGCTAAAAAAAATTAGTTCTGGTCTAGCTCAAACCACAACAGAAGCCCGATGAGAAACTGAATGAAAAGAACAGTTTTAAAGCCACAATACAATCCAAGCTTGAAATTTTGTTTTGAAATATGCAACTAGTCAACATAATGGGTCAGCATGATTGCTCTCTCGTCCTGTTGCTTTTGGCCACATGCACCTGCTGCTCCTGTTGCTTACTTTAGCCCAACCTGAGCACTCAAACACCTCTATAAAGTAGCTAGACTCAGGAAACTAGTAGAAAGTTCACACACTCAGCAATAACTTGCTATTGAACTCAGTGAAGGGTACAAGAGGCAGATGCAGAGTGAGAGTGAAGGTACAAAACTGCACAGTCAGGAATGCGGCAGTGGAAGAAATACCTGGAAGAAATAATTCCCCAACAGCCTGTGACGTAATTTGAGTGACTGCTGTCTCACAGTAGGTTTAGTGCATCCCTTAAGACAGCACACTTGTTCCCAGTGACCTCTATAGGTTAACTACCAAATATCATCGTTAACTATACTTCTACTGGAAACTGTTCTACCCACTTTCTGTCATTGCACATGGTTTACTGGAGAAAGAACAAGTCACCTCAGGAATTACTCAATGAATAAAAACAGAGACTACAAGAATGCGTAACAAACCACACACTTTAAACTGGAATCTAAGCCCTGCTCGTCGTAACATCTCTGTATTTTTTCAGTACCGAACAGGATGCTATCCTCCGCTGTTAAGAGTCCGCACTCTGTCTGAATCAAAAACAACATAACTTAAACATGTGGTTGATGAAGAGTATAAATTCCCATACAGGCAACTACATCCATGTAATCTGGAAAAAACTCCTTCCTAGAAAAATGACATTAAATTACTAACAGATTTTAGTTAAGTGAAACAGTTATTTTAAAAAGTCTTGTTACATTAAAAGTTAAACAGGCTAACAAGCTTACAAGAAAGACCCTAACACACAGGAAAACACTGCTGCAATTACATTAGCGATGTTCTACAAGAATTCAAGTTAAGCAATAAACATAGTTGAAGTATGCAAATCGTAACTGTGTGTCTACCACGGACTTTTGTTCTGACTGATCAATATGTCTCCACCCATTCCTAACCCCAGCGCAAAAGGCAGCAACAGGATATTAGACACATAAATAGCAAAAAAAACCCTGTCATTTTTCCACATCTACAGGGTACACTTATTTTGCATAAAATACCCCTCTTTGAACAGCCAAAAGTGGATATCTCTATTATAATAATCTTTACTAAAGTATATGCTGAGCTTTTATATGTAGACATACTCAAAAGCATCAGATAACAGAATAAACGTGAGAGAGGAGTGTATAAGGGGTAACTACAGCGAAATGTTTCAACAAAAATGCTCTGTGCAACAGATGGACAATGTAGTTCAGTAAACATCCTAGGGAGAATGCACCAGTAAACACACTTGTCATTCTAAAAGTGTTGCATATTTAATATTTACAAATATTCTCTGCACCTTTTCTTAGGAAAAGTCCTCCTACGCATTCATTTAAGGTAATGAACATATCTATTGAACTAAATTTAACAGGAATACATCCATACTTTTCGAACACAGCTGAGTATTTTAATGCTTGATAAGTGTTTCAAAACTTACTTTGAAAGTACTGCTTTCAGAAAGCTCACTAAGTAACCAAAACCCAAACCAATTCTACATCACAGAATGCTGTGTAATTGTCTCTTCTACATTCTTCCTGTGCCCAAGAAGCGACACTAATTGTAAGTGGCTTACCCAAGGTCACAGGGAGAAACAGATGTTCCAGTCATAGTCTTTACCTGTGATCATCAGCCTAGTTTTTAACTAATTTCTTACTAGTCTGCTTTCGTTTATGCAATTATTTACCTTAAAGACATTTTTCTTCACTGAAGTATTTCAACTGTGGCCCACAAACCTCTAAAATCCCAATGACAATGCCTAGGCAAGTACTCAGGACTACATTCAGAAAAGTAAGCTCAGCAACAGCAGACTTGTTTTCACCTCATTGGTTCTGCAGCAGCGTTGAGGAAGCAGTTAAATGCTTGAATAGCAAAAAAATAATTTCAAGCTAAGCATTGCCAGAAAGTACACAACAATTAGATAAAAGTTACTTTTTTATCTTTTAACAGATCAGGGAAAACAATTATACAGAAGACTCAAAACGCTTTTGAAAATGTTAAAGGCCCAGAAATAAAGAAAATAACAGGTTATAATTCTTAAACTTTTGCCTACTCTTCCAGGGTACAATCTTTGAGAATATACCATCCTATTTTCACAGCTAAATAACCTTCATGGCTACAGGTGGGGCACTTCAGATTGACTGAAAACTCTTGCAGTTAGTTTCCAGCTGATACAGTAAGCTTAAATTGTGAAGCAGCAACACCCCAAAGTCCTTTACAACTTTGTTTTTCCTGTGGTTTGTGTGTGCCTTTAACTGCGTTACTGTTTTTGAATGGCACACATAAGAACAAAAAGTTAAAAGTGCAAAGAAACACCTAAGGACCAAGAAGTAGCTAAATCTTGTTTCCAACAGACTAGAAAAACCCTAACTGTCTAGTTGGTATGACTTCAGAAAAATTATATACAGTTAGCTGAGCTGATCAGTATCTTGTTCTTTAGAAAGTTGGTTTTTTCATAATTCCAAGACACTGAAGAAGAGTAACCACTTATTCCTCACATCTGATCTGTTGTTGTCTGAAAGTCGTAACTAAAACGAAATTCATCTTAACCACCAGGACACTTTCTAATATTTTATTAAAATGCAGTTTTAAGAGAGAAGCAAAGATGTTATAAATACAGATAACTTCGATACTTCTAATCATAAAACAACCTAGCATATTTAGTACTAAAACAATCCTACTTACACAGAATACACTTCACAGGTACAGTGAGGATAGTTAGCTTTGATACACTTTTTTTTTTTAACAGTGCATTTAATGTAGTTATGAGACTAACAAAAATTAAATAATTACCAAAGGAAGTAAATTCAGTGTTGTTAATGACACATAAGGAAACTGGATATGGGAAAAGTTCGGTGACTTTTTTTTCAGGGAAGAACAATGAAAGAAAGGTTAAGATAGGGCCTGCAAGTCTTCGAAAGAAACAAGTTGAAGCTCCTAACTAACCTTGGGTAACTATCTCAATTGCACAGAAAAATAGCTACGGAAAACATGATGTATCACCGTATTAGAACTGGTATTCTAGATTCTGAAATTCATTTATATTTTATATGCAAATACAACTGTTTGATTCAAAAGCACAGTAGCAAGGCAGAAAGATTTTCATTAGCTGAAAGCCATTCTTAGCTGACGACCTAGTCTGCTCTTTGCCAGATAACTTCTGTATTTCAGGCCAGCACAAGAAAATACCACTCATTTCCACTGCAAATACTGTTTCACTTGTTGAAACTTCTCCATTCAAAAGAAGCTGACAAAAGGATGTTGAGATCAGTGGAAGACATATCCTAACAAAGAAACCCCTGCTTTTTTTCCCCTCTAAAAGGAAAACTGCATTACTCCTACTTCGGATTTTAACATTGCAATGCAGCTCAGAATAAAATGCACCTGCTAGACATTTACTAGTGTTCTGAAAAGGTGTGTGCGTACAGTGCAGAGAAGTTGTTTATGCCTACACGTAGTCGCAACCCACGTAGCAACACTTAGTGTTTAATAGCATGCTTCACTTATGAACATGCAAAACAAAGAATAATTCTGCACAGTATGTATATTGTAACTACATATGTACTTAAAGATTTTACATACAAAATGGATTAAGAAAAAAGCTATTATATTTCAACTGCTTTTACACATAGTATGCCACTTTAACACCCTTTAAGGGGTTGCCAGCAAACCCAACTGAGAAGCATGAAAATAAGCTCTATTAGAGTTTCACAGGAAATCACCTGAAACATCACTCGTAGATATTTCAATGGATATAAGAACACTATATTCAGAATATGTCTGTATACAACTTTTCTTTTAAATAAAAAAACAAAACAACAAAAACAAAACCAACATGCTGTTTGTTTCTAATCTGCTAAGCAAGCCAGTACAATGCACTCCAGCAACCTGCTTCTACAGAACAGGAAAACGGACTTACTCACTTTTTTCCTACAAAACCAGCTCAATTCTCCGTCAGACTAACCACCGCCACCGAAATCGGCGAGTAATCAGGAAACCAAAAAGCTGCGAGCAACTCTTCTTCAGGAGAGGGCAATCGGAGGTCTCACGGCGACAGCTTTTGCCACTCAGGAGAGAAGCTGCAGAAAAGCGAGGGGCCCTTCCCTCGCCATCCGTGGGTCGCGTCCCCTCGCTCCACGCTGCCGGCGCCGTCACGGCCGGCACGACGAGGCGCTGCCTCCCGCCTCCCACCTGGAGGAAGGGAAGCAGCGCGGCGGCTCCAGGGCAGACGGC
>VWZK01014560.1:1557-72023 GCA_013396935.1 Baryphthengus martii
ACGGCCGGCGACGTCCGTCCGTCCGCCCCGCGGGCAACGCGTCCTCTCCCGTAGCCAAAATAGGTTGGGGGGGAAAAAAAAAACAAAAAAAAACCGCTGGGAAAATCCAGCTCCGTCTTTACGAAGGTGGCTGTCGGGGTCAAGTTGTCCACCGTGGTCGGACAGACCCGAGGCCCTTCCAGCCGTGGTTTTCAGGTGGCGGCGGTAGAAATATTTCCGTTACCTAAATCGAGCCGTTCCCAGGACGGATGAGTCGGAAGCCTCTCCCCTGGCTAGAAATCAGAGCGGGAACACGATACCTCACCGGGGCGAAGCGATTTGCCCTTTTGGTTTGGCATCTGCTGTATTTTCTTCTTAAAAAAAAAAAAAAAATAAGAAAAAGAAAAAAAGAGATGAGAAGATCCTCTCTCTGCCTTCGCTCCCCAGGACACCGCGGGGTCAGCGCTTTGCCCATGTTATCACTGGAAGGGTTGGACCAAAATAAGCAAAAGCTGGATGGTTATTAAAAAAAAATTAAATTAAATATAAAATGAAAACAGCTCTAGAGGGGGTTTTTTTTAAACCGCGATTGAGGAGCCGGCACCGGGAATTTGCCCCAAAGGAGGTATGTGCAGCATGTGCCGGTGGGAAAAGAGGTGGTGGAGCAACTCCGTTGGCTCATCCCTACCCTCCACGGGCCCCAAGAAGTACCTCAGATGTACCAAAGTCCTCGTGCCTCTGGGAGATGAACCTCCTGCTCCAGCCCTCCCCTCACTGACAAAGCTCATCCGGCTGATTTTGGGGGACGGGGCTGGACCGCTCGCAGATCTGGGGAAAACAAGGAGGGTGGGTTTTTATGGAGAGGGGGGAAAAAAAGAAACCAAGCCCTGTCTTTGGCTGTAGAAACCCGTTTGTAAAAGGTTTCCACCCCCACTCTCGTCCCGTCGCGACGGCCCCGCGTTGCTGCAGCCCCGACGCGCCAAGAGAGACGCTCTCCCGGCAACCGAGAGAGGAAAAGGGGTTAAAACGACAAAGTGCGGAGACCAGGCCTGGTACATGGAGAACATGACCTGTAACCCGTCACAACCGGCACTGGGAGAGCTTCCAACCTCAAGGAACCATAAACTCTCTGATGGTTGGTCACCTTGAGTCAAGGTTTAGGTAGCAACATCTCCTGGAAGACGGTTCTTCTTCAAGCCCAAACTCCTTCACCGCTCCTACAGACACAAGCCCTTCGCTCACGATCAGGCTTCCACGGTGCAAACATCTGCCCCACGTTCTCCCTCCGCAACATCCCCTCCAGCCTGCCCCACACATCCTCTCCCCATTGCTGAGGGAGCAAGACAGGTCCTTCCCAATGATCGGGGCTCGGCGTCGTAAACTTCAGCCCTTCCCACCGACTGACTCCTCCAAGAGGAGAGAAACAAGGTCCCGCACTTGGAAACGGCTGCTGGAGACCGGCAACCCCCCCGGCAAACAACTTCCAACAGCAAAGCTCCCCCCTCTTCTCCTCCGAGAAAAGAGCTGTGTCTTAATAAAATAGAATCAGGGATTTGTTTGGGTTGGAAGAGACCTTGAGGATCAAGTCCAACAGTTAATCCAGCGCTGCCAGGGCACCACCAACCCCTGGCCCTCAGCACCACAGCTCCACGCCTTGGAAACCCCTCCAGGGATCAGGGGGACTCCAGCCCTGCCCTGGGCAGCCTGGGATGGCCCTTCCCAACCCTTCCCAGGAAGACATTTCTCCTCAGCTCCAACCTCAACCTCCCCTGGGGCAACTTGAGGCCGATTCCTCTTGTTCCTTGGGAGCAGAGCCCGACCCCTCCTGGCTCCAAGCTCCTGAATTTCAGGGAGTTGTGGAGAGCCAGAAGGTCTCTCCTGAGCCTCCAGGCTCAACAACCCCAGAAACACTCCCCAGTCCCAAGATTTTGGGCGAGCGTGGTGTCTACTCACGAGACGTCAAAGCGGCAGGGGAAGAAACGTCCCGGCAGCGTCAAAAATAACGCGGGAGGTTTTCTAGAGAATTAAACCCAAAATGCTCGAAGTCCTGGGTCCTGAAACAGCCGGAGCAAAACCGAAACGTGCTCCCGATGACTTGGAGCCATCCGGATAATAGATGGGGAATAAAAGGCTTCGTTGGACCGCCTCTAAACTTCCATCTCAGGATAATCACCTACTGCCCTAACGAGATTACGCGGATTAGCCGTCTTTTAAGGGAACGCCACTCAACGGGACAGCTTTTCTAGGCAGGTTTCGAGCGCGACACGGAAAAATACCGGAAAGGCATCAAAGCGGGCGGCTATTTTTAGAAAGCGTTCCTCTAAATAACCGAGGTGGGGAGAGATCACAAGGCAGCAAGAGGTGTGTTCTTGCAGGCGAGGAGCTGGCTGCATGAAGGTTGAGGAGGAAAAAAGATTCATCCCTGGTTGCGTAAAGTCGCATAAAATATTAATTCAGCCAGTCCGGAGCTCACCTTCTTCCACCGCTGTGTTGGAGGGAACGAGCGACATGGGACACGCGCTCTGCTACGAGAGGAAAACGTGAGGCCAGGATGATCTGGGATGAATCAGAGAATCATTTTGGTTGGAAAGGATCTTGAAGATCATGGGGTCCAGCCATTAAGCCATCCCTGCCAGGGCACCACTAACCCCTGTCCCTCAGCACCGCAGCTCCACGCCTTGGAAACCCCTCCAGGGATCAGGGGGACTCCAGCCCTGCCCTCGGCAGCCTGGGCCAACCCTTCACAACCCTTTCCATGGAAACATTTCTCCTCAGCTCCAACCTCAACCTTCACAACCCTCACAGAGCTTGCTGGGGTTTGTACCCGGTGCCCTTAGGCCACCTACGCTCCTCCAACCCCACAACCCTATGGAGGTGACAAGCCCCAAGTCCTCCCTCTGGCTGCAGATGGGGCCTGTTCCTGGGTAGGTGCCTCCTCAAACGAGTCTGAAATTCAACTTCATCATCCTCACGGTGTCCTTCACCGCGTGGGACGCAGCAGCTACGCCCACGCCGAGAGGAGCAAGGGTGGAAGTTGACCAAGGTGCAGACCCAGAGGGACACGTCCGCTTTACGATCATTCCGCTCGCACCCAGGAAACCCAGTACTCCTTTGCTCACTCTCATTTTCTCCTCACTACCTTCAAGATTTAAGGATTCGTCTCAGAGAACCTCTTTCTTTTTTTCAGCCTCGAGGGACTGAAGCTTGGACGTTTCGCTCCCCGCGTCCTATCCAACCGCATCTCTGCGCCTTCTCTCTCCTCATTCGTAAAACCCAATGAGGGATTAAACACCAGAGCAGCACAAAAATAGGATGGTCCCTACCCCAGGCAGCTGACAGCCAGGGATCTTCAGCTCCCACCCCGGCGAAGCGACAAAAATAACCCCTGAAAAAGTCGCTTCAAGCGCCTTGCCGGTGGTTTGCACGAATTCCAGCTAATGAGAGAGGTTCAAAAAAGGAAGCGAACCTTAAATAGCAAATTCTCTTCCATCCCACCCCATTTCACCCTTAAATTTGAACGGAGTCGTGGTGAGATCCAGCCAGTCCGGCAGATCTCGCACCCGGCTCCTCTCCAACAAGGACCAGGCTCAGTTCCGCTGGGTTTTGGGACAAACCACCCTTGGATGCAATTAAGAAGAGTTAGGAAGCCGATATTCTTCACACCAGAAGGATGATCATGACCAGGATGAGGGTGCAACCGCGCGCCACGCTCCTCCACAGCCCTGGGAAGATCTGCTCCATCCATCTGCTCCACGTGACAGGAACCGCGTCAAGAAAACCCGGCTGAGAGGTTGGGTTTGGAAGACTCAAATCTCGGAGACTTGTGTTGGGTTTGGGTTTGGTTTTTTTTTTTTCCTTTCATTATCTATTGCTCAAAAAAAAAAAAAAAAAAAGCTTATGTTTCTAAAGTGCTTTGCAGATCTTACAGCACTTTGCTGGGATAAAAGGAAAGCTGACAAATATATTACGGCAATAAAGATTATTTTTTTAGGCCTGAGGAGGAGCAGGCGCAGATTATAGGCAGATAAAAGAGGTGAGGGGAGGACAGGAGCTTGCGTTTCAGGATGGAAATTTCAATCATGGGGAGATTTGGAGACTCCAAGAGGAACAAGAATCCCACAGCCCCAGCGGGGAAGTCCTGTGGTAAAAGCGGCCACCCCACACCCTTCCCAGAGTCTGCAGGAGGGTCGTAGAACCACAGAATCATTTTGGTTCGAAGAGACCGTCAAGATCTTGAGGCCAAGCGTTGTCCCATCCCTGCCAGGGCACCACCAACCCCTGTCCCTCAGCACCACAGCTCCACGGCTTGGAAACCCCTCCAGGGATCAGGGGGACTCCAGCCCTGCCCTGGGCAGCCTGGGACAGCCCTTCACAACCCTTCCCACAAAGACATTTCTCCTCAGCTCCAAATTCAACCTCCCCTGGGGCAACTTGAGGATGGTTCCTCTTGTTCCTTGGGAGCAGAGCCTGACCCTCCCTGGCTCCAACCTCCTGAATTTCAGGGAGTTGTGGAGAGCCAGAAGGTCTCCCCTGAGCCTCCAGCAGTTCCTGCAAATCTCTGTCCTTTTTTCTAAAAAGCACTCTGCTCATTTTGTCGCGTCAGAAGAGCAGACAGCAATTAGCTTTCCAGATCAGAGACAGATTAGTTTTTGCCATCTTTAGATCCAACTTTCTACCCAATGAGATTACGGCATTTCTAATGACTTAAAAGAGACAAAGACCGTAAAAGCCTCTCCCGAAAGCAGAACTGCTGAAGTACAAGCAGATAGTAAAGTAAAATCTATCAAGATGTCATCTCAGACTGCCCCGTCCCTTATTCAAGCAAGAAAGGAGATGACTGTGTCCTTTCCAGGAAGGACCTGGAAGGGTTGGAGCGTGGCCAGAGAAGGGCAACGGAGCTGGGGAAGGGTGTGGAGCAGGAGTGTGGGGAGGAGCGGCTGAGGGAGCTGGGCTTGTTGAGCCCAGAGCAAAGGAGGCTCAGGGAGACCTTCTGGCTCTCCACAACTCCCTGAAATTCAGGAGGGTGGAGCCAGTGGGGGTCGGGCTCTGCTCCCAAGGAACAAGGGACAGGACAAGAGGAAGCATCCTCAAGTTACCCCAGGGGAGGTTTAGGTTGGAGCTGAGGAGAAATGTCTCCATGGGAAGGGTTGGGAAGGGCTGTCCCAGGCTGCCCAGGGCAGGGCTGGAGTCCCCCTGATCCCAGGAGGGGTTTCCAAGGCGTGGAGCTGTGGTGCTGAGGGACAGGGGTTGGTGGTGCCCTGGCAGGGATGGGGCAACGCTTGGACTCCAGGATCTTGAAGGTCTCTTCCAACCCAAACGGCTCTATGAGCCAGTGACGACACCACGTGCATCATGATCCCTTCGCAGCCACCTGTTAGACCTCAACCTTTATTTTCCTAACACAGTCTCATCAAATTGCAAATTTCCTCGCTGGCCTCTTACCAAAGAACCCAAACCTGACCTCGGGTGTGAAGCAAAAGCAGGAGAAAATAAATAAATAAATAATAGAACATATAAAATTTCAATTTTGCATTAAAAAAAAGAGAAACACGCCCATGAAATGTCAACTTTGCGTCAAAACCGATCCCACCGGAGTTCAGCGAACGTGCAGGAGCCGGGAACGGGCGCCGGCCGCCGTCGGTAGCGCAGCTGCAGGCACATCTGGCCCCAGGCCTGCAGCATCCCCTTCAACCTCACAAGCAAGTCCAGGAGGGATGAGAGCCGCCCCTTTCCGCCCTGCAAGCATTTTGTTGGCCTTCTGTTTTTCCAACAAAAAACCAAAGAGGGAGACAGCAGAATTCCCAGAGATCCAAAAAAAAAAATCGTCATTTTGGAAAGGAACGATCAGATTCATGGCTTGGAGAAGAAACACAAACTTGAAACCAAGGTTTCAAGCTACGACACTGACAGAAACGCAAAGAAATATCTTTTTTTTTTTTTTTTTGGTTTCCTCTTCTCATTCTCCTTGATCTCATTTTAACTGGAACCGGTCCCGGCTGAATCAGATCCCGAGAAGCCCAGCACCTACCCTCTGTCCTTGAAGTCTTTTTCAGCCAGGACCTATTTCCACATTCCCACCTCCTCACAACAGGCAAGAGTTTAATTTCTCTTTACCCAAAGGCGCTTTCTCGGAGTTCAAAACTTTCCGTCTCGCCCAGGCGGGGGCAGGGGGAGTTAATGGAGCACAGAGCCCCGGCGAGGGGCCGGGTACAACCGGTGCTGCGAGGGCACAGCCGGGATGATGTTCCACCTTGGATGCAAAGGAGATCCAGCCTGAGTTTTCTTCCACAGCTTCTCAAGCCAGGAGCGCAGGGTTTGGGGTTGACCGTACCCCCAGAGGGACCGGCAGCACCACAGCCAGAAAAATGAGAGATGGGGAAGGAAAAGCAACTCCTTCCAGAAAGGCTCGTGCCTTTGTAGCTGATATAGAATCATGGAATTGTCTTGGACCTTCAAGATCATGGAGGCCAAGCGTTGCCCCATCCCTGCCAGAGCACCACCAACCCCTGGCCCTCAGCACCACAGCTCCACGCCTTGAAAACCCCTCCAGGGATCCTGGGGACTCCAGCCCTGCCCTGGGCAGCCTGGGACAGCCCTTCCCAATCCTTCCCATGGAGACATTTCTCCTCAGCTCCAACTTCAACCTCCCCTGGGGCAACTTGAGGCTGTGTCTCAGCTTCATGTCAGGATCTGCACAGATTCAGGGCAGAGCGAACAACCTCCCTGGGCCAATACCCATCAGCATCCATCTGTCCCAGCTGCTCAGGTTGTTTGCACAAGTCAGCTCTTGGCTACACGTGATGTTACAACAGCGTTAGTTACGTGGTAACTGATACTCCTGCAACAATTCGCTCTGTAAACCAAGATCAAAATAAAAAAAAAAAAACAACAAACTAATCAAACTTCATGTTTCAGAGTACGGGCTGCACCCCCCTGGAGGCTTCCTAAGCCACCCTCCCAAGATCTCTTCTGAAAGTAAATTCTGTAGATATCTCCAGACCGTTTCATCAGGAGCGGCTGAGGGAGCTGGGCTTGTTGAGCCTGGAGAAAAGGAGGCTCAGGGGAGACCTTCTGGCTCTCCACAACTCCCTGAAATTCAGGAGCTTGGAGCCAGGGTAGAGTTGGGCTCTGCTCCCAAGGAACCAGAGGAAGCGGCCTCAAGTTACCCCAGGGGATGTTTAGGTTGGACAGGAGGAGAAATGTTTTCACGGAAAGGTTTGTCCAGGCCTGTCCCAGGCTGCCCAGGGCAGGGCTGGAGTCCCCCGGATCCCTGGAGGGGTTTCCAAGGCATGGAGATGTGGGACAGCAGGTTGGTGGTGCCCTGGCAGGGCTGGGGCAACGCTTGGCCTCCATGATCTTCAAGGTCTCTTCCAACCCAAACAATCTGCCGATTCGACAAGCAGCGCTCCGGGAAGCTTTTCCCTTGAATTTCCTCACTCCTTCCCTTCCTCCCAGGAAGGCCCCCAGCAGAACCCCCGCGAAGATCCGCGGAGCCTCGGGCCGCTGCAGCGGCGTGGGCTGCCCGCCTTCCTACAGAGATGACTGTCGGGGATAATGTAGAAACTGAGCCGCTCGTTCCAAGCACAACCACGCCGGCTGCTTTTTAAAGACGGGCTTAGCTCGGCTGCCGCAGGAACAAGCGGCGCTAATTCCCTCCCCCCGCGGCGAGAGAAGTTCTCAGGAGGGCGATTCGGGTGCTTGTCCTATTCCTGACCCGGGGACGGGGAGCACCCGTCACGTCATCCCCGCTACCTTCCAGCCCGAGCTGAAATCGGCTTCCGCAAATCCTCGCGTGCGATCCCGCCTGGAAAGCCCTCAAAAGCAGATCACGGTTTAATCTCGTCCCGGCACGGATTGACGGGAAAGGAGCTGTAGCTTCCCGTCGGCGTCGCGATCCTGCCCGCCCGGGAAGAGCGGCCGGGGAGGTTTGCGAGGTGAAGAGGTCGGTTAGGAGACCACGATGAAGACACAAAGGAGAGTTTCAAAAAAAATAATCCCAACCTTTTGGCTGCCCAGGGCAGGGCTGGAGTCCCCACGATCCCTGGAGGGGTTTCCAAGGCGTGGAGATGTGGTGCTGAGGGACAGGGCTCAGTGGTGCCCTGGCAGGGACGGGGGAACGGTTGGACTCCATGATCTTGAAGGTCTCTTCCAACCTCAACAATTCTAGGATTCTACGAAGCACATCATTTTCTTCCACCACGGCCTGAAAGACGCTCTAAGACCATTTGCTGGGCGTTCACAGGCCACAAGAATGAATTTTCTACGCCTTCAACTCCACTAGTACAACGAGGACCGCATCTTGCCACCATCCATCACCTCCATCCGCCCAGAGAGGCCAAGAAAAATACCACAATGCAAAGAATTACCGAAAAAAAAAAATAAATAACAATAATAATAAAAAATAAAATCAATACCAAACCCAACGAACGCAACGATAAATCTTTCAGATGAAAAGCCGCTGGTGGCGCGTGGAGCAGCTCGCGTTTCGGTGTGAATCGGCCGCTGATTGATGTGACGCGGACCGAGCCAAAGTAAACGGCCAATGTCTAAGGCAAGTCCTCCTCTGCTATAATTTTTTCCGGTTTCTAGAAAACTGGGAGACAGAAACCACGAGCCCAAAATAAGGGTGGGTTTTACCGAGTCACAAGTCACTTTTCGGTCCACCACGAACCCCTGGCCCTCAGCACCACATCTCCAGGGCTTTGAAACCACTCCGGAGACAGGGACTCCATCAGGACTCGCTCAAAGCATCCACCAAAGAGCCCAAAATTCAGAAATCCAGAAATGAAGGAGGAGTTAAATCGCGAATAAACCACCCTGGTAAAAACGCGAGGTGGGAAACGGCTGGAAACGGGAACAGAAAGGAAGAGGAAAAAGCACCGGCGCTGAAAAAGGAACGTCCAGCGTCGGCGACTGACGAGGACCTCTAAAGAAATCCACGAAATCTGCCCCGAGGTTTCAGAATTTCCAAACTAAAGTGTGGAAAAATCGACCGGAGAAATTTCAGGTAAATACACGAACCGGAGACTAAAAATACAATTCCCATCAGGCAGCTGAGATTCCTGGAATTAGAGCTATTTAAAAAATATGTTGGTTTTTTTTTTCCTCTGCACGACGTAGGACGGGGCGTTTGCCCGCGTTTCTCTGAAGGATGGAATATTAAATATAAACCCATAATGGAAAAAAAAACAACCCCAAACGACCCCAAACCAGTATCTGATGGAGGGTGGGTTGATGACACAGTTGCGTGGAGACCTAAATCACCTCGGTGGAGGTCACAGACCAACAGGCTGCGGCAAAGTAGTACCCGAGGCCAGAAATGGGATCTCTGCCCGAGCCAGAAAAGGATTTGGGATGAACTGGGGGTGTCACTTCCGCGTAGGCTGCCAGAGAAAGGAGGAGGTCCTTGGAGGTGCAATGGGAAATAGAATTGGTTTGGTTGGAAGAGACCTTGAAGATCACAGAGTTCAAGTGTTGCCCCACCCCTGTCAGGGCACCACTAACCCCTGTCCCTCAGCACCACAGCTCCACGCCTTGGAAACCCCTCCAGGGATCAGGGGGACTCCTGCCCTGCCCTGGGCAGCCTGGGACAGCCCTTCCCAACCCTTCCCACAAAGACATTTCTCCTCAGCTCCAACCTAAACCTCCCCTGGGGCAACTGGAGGCCGGTTCCTCTTGTCCTGTCACTTGTTCCTTGGGAGCAGAGCCCAACCACCCCTGGCTCCAAGCTCCTGAATTTCAGGGAGTTGTGGAGAGCCAGAAGGTCTCCCCTGAGCCTCCTTTGCTCCAGGCTCAACAAGCCCAGCTCCCTCAGCCGCTCCTCCCCACACTCCTGCTCCAGACCCTTCCCCAGCTCCGTTGCCCTTCTCTGGCCACGCTCCAGCCCCTCCAGCTCCTTCTGGGAAGGGAAGCCCAGTAGAAGCTGAAAAGCAAGGTGACACCAACATTGCCAAGGTCACTGCTACATCCAGCCTGGCACCTGCACGACGTGGTCACACCAGCAAAGTCCCAACGGCGGCCACAAAACCCTTTCAGCCTCACAAAGAACCTCTGGAACGTCTCAGCCATGAGGTTGTAGCACCTCAAACGCTCAAGCAAGCGAAGAGCCGACCCGACCACCGCGGGCAAGGAGCTGGGAGCGCCCAGTCACCTTCGTGGCAAGGGCACAACCACATCCCCGGCTCTGCGGGTCCAAGCTGGAGAAGTTCAACCTTGAAACGAGATAGCATCTCCCCAGAGCGACAGTAATTCAAGGTTGGCACAAGGTGGAGGAGGAAGGAGGGGCGGGTGGCGGGGACTCGTTGCTTAAGCGCCATCAAACCCAAACGACCAGGTTGGGTTTTAATCCAGCTCCTTCTCCAAAAAAAAAATAAAAAAAAAGGCCTGAGCGGTGGGAGAGCAGCAGGGACACACCAAAAAAAAAATTAAAAAAAAAATAAATTCAGTCTTCTCGAACTCAAGCCCGAGGTTTTCCGCAGGGTGGAACGAAACCCCATTCCCCTCCGTGCCGTAGGTTCTAACTCAGACCGGACACCTTTAGATGCCCCAGCGAGGGCAAAGAAATCGGAGCCCCACAAAATCCCTTCAACTGGAAGTGAGCTGCCTCACACCACCTGGAAAATCAAGAGGTAATTTCAGCCAAGGATGCCAATTCCGGCCACTTGGCCTTGCTCAGGACCCTGGAGGGAGAAGCAGGATGAGAAGCTACACCTGGTCTTCACACCTCTGTTCCAGAAGCTCATGGAGGTGGCCTCCCAAGCACAGGGGAACAGATGGTAGGTGGGTCATCACATCCCTTCATCCCCTTTTCTTTTGCAGGGATGGGGAACGGCGAAGCTCGGCCGCTGGGTGGGAGATTTATCCTCCAACTAGTCCGTGCAACTCCAACCCCGGTTCCTGCGATATCCTGGTCTCCTCCCTACAACTCATGCACCTCCACGGAGCCTCTTTGTCCCCTCCGACCCGACGACCATGCCTGTCCCTCCGAAAGGAGGAAAGAGGACCCCAAACCTAGGGATCAGTTGCATCCCTTGATCGCATCCGAGGAGGTGAGAAAGATGTCCCCGTCCCCGGGCCTCCTTCTGCAGGAGGCTGAGCTCCTGCTGCAGCCCAGGAGAGGGAAAAGCAGCTGAGCTCCAAACACCAAACCCACGGCGACGCTTCTCTCCCAAATCCACCCCACGCCTCCGGATCGGAGGACACGACCCGTCAGAGCCACTGGGACGTCGGGGACGGGCGGCTTTTTTTCCCCTGATTTCTCACACCAGCCTGGGATGAATCTTCCCAAGGAGTCGCGTTCACCATGCGTGGAGCACGTTTGATGCCCGTTAAAGGCTGGACCAGCACCACCAGCCGACGCTCTCAGACCCGAGGAGCACGTAAATAAGGAGTAGGGACTTGAGTTGGGAAGCAATGAGGAGGAGGAAATAAATGAGGAGGAGGAAATAAATGAGGAGGAGGAAATAAATGAGGAGGAGGAAATAAATGAGGAGGAGGAAATAAATACATAAGAAGAAGAAGCAAATAAATGAGGGGGAAATAAATGAGGAGGAGAGAATAAATTAAGATTGGGAATAAATCAGGCTGTCTTGGATGGGGGGGAGGAAAAGAGGGAGAGGAGCAGGTTTCCTTCTCCGGACATGAAGAAGGAGACTGGAGATGTACTGGACAGGTTGCCACCGGCTCGGTTGGGGAAGGATTTAGCCGTGCAAGCCCCCCCAAGGCTGTATAAAAATCTAGATACGTACATTTAAAGCACCCCCACCCCGAAAGGCACGTCGAGACACCTAAAGCCCGTCTAAAAACGGCGAGCGGCGAACGCAGAGGGATTCGCTCCATCCTCTCCCGACTAAACCGGCCCCAGGGGAGCCGAGCCCCGCACCGCCGAAGGGTCCTCCGGGCTGAGCTCCGCCGAAAGGGGCGACGCGACACCGGCACCACCGGGCGGTTCCAGGGACGGCTTCCCCCGCTCCCCCTCAACCACCCCCCCCCTTACATTCGAGGAGGGGGCGAGCCCCGGCCAGGAGCCCTCGGCTACCGCTAGTCCGAGCCGGGAGGTGCTGCCTGAAGGGAGCCGCTCCCTCCCGGTTATCCCGTCCCGGCGCTGGCCCCGGGAGGAGATGCCCGAAGGGGATGCGGTTTCCCCTCAACTGTCTCCCAGGGGAACCGTCTGAAGGGATGCGCTCCCTCCTCGCTGTCCCCGGTGAGGAGATGCCCGAAGGGATCTAGTTCCCCCGTCGCCGTCTGTCCTGCAGAGAATCCATCCTAAAGGGATCCGGGCCCCCCCCCCGCCTCGCCAGCCCCCGGAGGAGCCTCCCGAGGGAATCCGGTCCCCCTTCACTGTCCCCCGGAAGAACTGCCTGAAGGGATCTGGTTCCTCCTCACCGTCCTCCAGAGAATCCACCTGAGGAGATCCGGTTCCTCCTCACTGTCCTCCAGAGAATCCACCTGAGGAGATCCGGTTTCTCCTCAGTGTCCTCCAAAGAATCCACCTGAGGAGATCCGGTTCCTCCTCAACCATCCTCCAGAGAATCCACCTGAGGAGATCTGGCTCCTCCTCACCATCCTCCAGAGAATCCACCTGAGGAGATGCGGTTCCTCCTCACCGTCCTCCAGAGAATCCACCTGAGGAGATCCAGTTCCTCCTCACTGTCCCCTGGAGGAACTGCCCAAAAGGATCCGGTTCCCCCACACTGTCCTCCAGAGAATCCCCCCGACAGGATCCCATTCCCCCTTCACTGTTCCCCAGAGGAACCACCTGAAGGGATCCAGTTCCCCCTCACTGTCCTCCAGAGAATCCACCTGAGTGGATCCGGTGCCCTCCCCACCATAGCCCCTGTGAGAAGCCACCGAGGGGCGATCCCTCCGGGTCCCCCATCTCAAGGCGTTCCCTCAGAGGTGAACCCCCTCCTTCTGACCACTGGGACCATCCCCATCTGCCAATAATTGGGGGTATGAAAATCTCTTACACATCCCTGAGACATTATTGGTGGGTAAATTGCCGGCTGCAGCATCGTGATCGCCATAAAGACTCTTTTTTTTCCCCCTAAAGAATTCCAGAAAATGAAGAACCGCTGGAGAGGCGGCCACATTTCCAGAGCTCCTAAGACCTGGATGTTGAGGGGCATCTCGGGATCTACGAAGACGACCAAAACCACGCTTTTCTTCATCACCTCTTTGTCAAGGCCTCTCTCGACCATCGTCTTGACCATCTCCAAGGACGGAAGATCGCGCGACGGGGTTGGATGAAGAGGATTTACCAGAATTGGGGTGGAGGCGGGAGAGGAGGAAGAAAAAAAATGATGGTGTTTCTTGCCTCATCGGTCTTCTCTCCTCTCCCGGCGTAGACGCCGCTCACCAAATTTGAGCTTTCCTCAGCACTTTGAGCTCGCAGCCCAATTTCCTTCCGTCAGCTGTATTAATAATCAGCAGGCTGCAAACAACGGTGCTCTAACCCACGGACTTGTTGTATTCTCAGCTGAAAAAAAACGAAGGAAATTGGAGCGTAGTAAATAAACCGCGGCTCGCCGGGAGAAGCGGGAAACTGGAGCAGCAGAGCAAGGGAAGCTGTGGGTGCTCCGGGAGCTCACGGAGAACGACCTCATCCAAGGCTGGACCCGCTTGTCAGCAGAAAGAAGAGGGGTTGGGCCAGAGCTCTTCTCCCACATCCACCTTCCTTATTCAAACGAAGTTCGGTTTTGTAAAGAATCGGTCGTAGAACCACAGAGTGGTTTGGGTTGGAAGGGACTTTTTGAGGTCGTCGAGTCCAACCCCCATCATCTTGTCCCAACAGGCCCTGCTTCAAAGTCCGTCCCCATCTCTCCGACAGGCCCCTTGAAGCCCCGAAAGGCCCCCAGAAGGTCACCGTGGGCACCGTTGGCTCCTCCACGAGCGCTCTCGTTTCTCCGTGACGCGTTACAAATCAAATAGGTGCCTGAACGTCGGTGCCCGCAAAGCAGCCGGGCGGGTAAGTCCAGTGAGACCTCGGCTTTGGGCACAGGCACCGGAACATCAGCCAAGACAGACACGCACGCTCCTAACAGGGTCTGCCTCTTCGAAATGGGAATGATTCGAAGGAGGAGGCGTCAGAGCACAAAAATATAGAATTGTTTCGGTTGGAAAAGAGCTTTCAGGTCATGGAGTCCAAGCGTTGCCCCAGCCCTGCCAGGGCACCACCAACTCCTGTCCCTCAGCACCACAGCTCCAGGGCTTGGAAACCCCTCCTGGGATCCTGGGGACTCCAGCCCCGAGTCCTGCTCCACACCCTTCCCCAGCTCCAGCCCCTCCAGCTCCTTCTAGGAGGAAGGGAAGGGCCCAGAAGTGACCCCAGGATTCCAGGGGCGGTCTCCCCAGTGCCCAGTCCGGGATGATCCCTGCCCTGGCCCTGCTGCCACCCCAGTGCTGATCCAAGCCAGGATGCTTTCCCGATCTTTCCCCCATCCCGTCTGATTTCACGCTGGTGCCAGAGCACCCACCCACCAAACCGGGCCGAGAGCCGCGAGCGCTGCCGCTCCCCAGCCGCGAGGGATCCCATCCCGCTCCTTCCATCCCGGTTTGGCATCAACTTCCCGGAAGGTTTCCTTTTTCCTCCTGTCTTTATTAAACCGACCTAAAACGAAAGAACGACGACAAAGCCTCTCTCATGTCGGAGGCGGCCACCTTTGTAGATCCTTGGGAAAGAGCTTGTCACAACTCCCCGCTACGGGGCGGGGGAGATCCCGTTGGAGCCGCCGTTCTCCGCACACCCACATTTTCCGCTGTTTCCCACCTCCCGCGATTAGTTTTCACCTACACTACAATCAGCCTTCACTCACCGTGAACCTCACACCCGGGAGCGGAGGCCGGGGGAGACCCCCGAGGAGACGACACCACTCCCAGCCGCCTGTGCCGGGGCGGGGGGAGCTCCAGGGATGGCCTCGGAAAGCCCGGATTTTGCCACGGTGCTTCCCAGTTTCTCTCCCAGCGGTTGGTCGTGAGGAACCGGTGCTGGCACCGGTGAGTCCAGCTGGAAGGAGCTCCCTCACGCCTCGGCATCGCCTCCCTGTCCCTGCCCAGCGTCCTTCCCTGCTTCCCACACAAGCCATTTATCCTGGAATCTCGATCGTTAAGAACACTTGTAATTAAAAGCACAGTCTCTGCTTGTCCACAATTCCTGATGTCACTGCTTTAGCCACGGCTGCCGAAGCCCCACGATGGGCCAGGACAGCCCAGGCACAGCCGGAAAGTTCCGGCCCTCCCAGCTTTGCTGGGGCTCCTCCGGCCCCGCTCCACCAGCTCCCTGTCTCTCCTGGGATGAGGATTCCAGAGCTGGAGCCAGCCCTGCAGGGGGGGGGTCTCTCCAGAGCCCTGGGAGCAGAGGGGCAGGATCCCCCCCTCTCCCTGCTGTCGGGAATGCATTAAATAACAGGCTCATTCAGCACCATCACCTCCAAACTTCCGTGTTCCCATCCTTGGGGCCA
This sequence comes from Baryphthengus martii, assembly GCA_013396935.1. Taxonomy (NCBI): domain Eukaryota; kingdom Metazoa; phylum Chordata; class Aves; order Coraciiformes; family Momotidae; genus Baryphthengus; species Baryphthengus martii. Next base: position 16,995 of record VWZK01014560.1, read on the forward strand.
AATCCCTTTCACCGCTTGGATCCGGGCTCGGCTTTAAGCAAAGGAGCCGCCCCAGGAACACCTCGCCTCCTCTTCACGTGGGTATGGAAGCGTTTCACCAGCTCCCGGCTCGTTCGCAGGACCCAGCCTGCGGAAAACCAGCAGCCAGGTCGTATCCTGCGTGGCCCTTCCGGAAGCGCTGCTCCTAATTACCTGGGAGAGAAGCCCGGGAAGCAGGAGGGAAATAAAACCGGGAGTTCGTCACAGTTTTCCTATTCGTCACCCGGTTTAGCCGTTAATTAAAGCCGAGCAGGCTTCGGAATGGGAACGGCTTCCCCGAGGTCCCAATTAAGCGGGGTGGCTCCGCACCAGCGGCGGCGGGTATCCGAGCGACCGGGCGAGGACGGAGGGTTTGATGGATGATAATGAAGGAGCCGTTGGAACACGTGCAAGGCAAAGCTCTCCAACGACCTTAAGCAGCCCGACTTGGGAAAGCTGCTCCGGCTGCGCCGGGGAGATGTTATCTCCTCCCAGAACAACCCAACCGGAGCGTCATCCAGGCTTTTGTATTTCCCGAGCCGGCGGCTGGGGAATATTTCACCGGGAGAAAGAAGCGGGGCCGAGCGCACGGCGAGATCGTTTGTCATCTCCGCCAGCGGCCGTTTCCTCGCGTCGCTGGTTGAATCGTAAGGAGCGGGTTTGGGCTTCGGAAGGTGTTTTGGAAGCGGTGCGGATTGTCCCGCCTCCCCGATGTCAGGACACGTGAGGCCCGTTCACGGGAGGTCAACCTGAATTTACGACTCATCTCCAAACCCTCCATAGCTGGGGACGCAAAGGGGTTGAGGAGAAGACTCCGATACCAACCTCCCTGCGGAGGAGTCTCCCGGCCCTGCGCGGTTTGGCCGGGAGCAGCGTCTGGATGTCGCACGGGAAGCGCTTTGGAGCTAATGCCCGAGGCGGTTTGGGAAATGAGCTTTTAATTAATTTAATCACGTTGTGCTTTTTCTAGAGGCTCTTTGCCGGGAGTTCAGCAGGACAAGGTTGGTGGCAACGGGGCCAGACTCTGCTCAGTGGTGCCCAGCGCCAGGCCAAGGGGCACCAACTGGAACCCAGGAGGTTCCCTCGGAGCGGGAGGAGAAATTTCTTCGGTGGGAGGGGGTTGGAGTCTGGCCCAGGCAGCTTGTGGAGTCTCCTCCTCTGGAGAAATTCCAAAGCCACCACCTGACATTGAGGGGCTCCAGGGAGAATTTGGCTGTCGATGAGGTGCTAATGATGATGGGGCTGTGAGCTTGGAACCTGGTCTCCTCCAACCATATGGTGCTGGAGAAGTCTGGCAAGCCCTGGCTGTCACCGGAGGTGTGCAGACAAGACTTTGTGTGCCCTCATTGACTAGGAGAGCATCCCAGGAATGTCACCGCTGTGTGGGACATCAGTGGTTGCCGGTAGGAAGGTGTGGACCGTTTGTTCCATCCATTGTCTCCTTTTCTCAGGTGGCTGCAGGTGAAGGTTTCATTGGGCCAGGGTGGAAAGCCTGCACCTCCCACAGCCGTATTTTAACTCCTGGTGGTCTCCAAGAGAAGGCAAGGACCAGGTGATTTCACCAGGACATCTGTTTCATGACCAGGAAAGGGTCTGGATTGACCAGAGTTGCTCTTATGTGAGGTGAAGGAAACATCAGCCCTGGACGACACGGCCATGCAGCGGCCTGGAGTCTTTTCCAGTGCTGGTTTGACCTTCCTAGTACTCTGAAACTTGCAAGATTGGGAAGAGGTTTCCAGTTGAAGAAGAAAACCATCCAGGCCCTTGGACTGGAGAAGACTCCAGCTGCCAGACAGCTTCTACAGAAGCTCCTTCATTCCTCCAGCTGCCTTTCTGCAGGGGCTGGTGTGAGCTCAGAGGCCAGGAGCAGGTTTCACTCCAACCCAAGGAAGCTTTAGATCAGCTCCCTCACGTACTCACCAACCTCTGCTGGAAGTCTCATCTTGGGAAGGTCAAGGTGGCCCCAGCTCCATCCACGCATCCGGAGGTGCACCTCAACCCAAGCGCTTGACCTGCAGCTTCTGCAGCCCCCCAGCAAGGCACAGGCCTTTTTTTTTTTTTTTTGCACGATATGGATTGAAAACTTCCACCTGAATGACATTCACCACCGGCACGTGATGTTGAGCGGGGTCTTCCTCACTCCTTTCCTCCACCAAAAAGCTGGAAGAGGAGGAGGAGGAAGGTGCTGCTGGATTTCAGAGGAGACCTCTAAGATCCAGGCAACAGCTGAATCTGTAATTTGATGTTTTCAAGGCAGGGGAATTTTGGTTATCTCATCAGCCGAGAAACTCCGTGAGGTCTTTGTCCGTTCTGCTGTGAGCACGTCTACGGAGCCGGAAATCCAGAGGGGCATAGGGCCTGGAAGGCCGGGACGTGTGTTTGAGTGAGAGCACGGAAGCTTTGGTGGCCACACCGAGCAAGAAAGACCCTTTCGTGGTTGGATCTGGATGAAATTGGGTGCGACGGCACGTCCCATCAGCGTGGTTAAGAACGTGAACTGGTTGGTCACCTTCTAAGCGTCGTTCTGCAGATGTGGGTGAAGAGAGGAGCCGGAATTTCAAGCCGTTCCTTCACTGGTGCTTTTGGAGCGAGAAGTTTGGTGGAGCTTTCGTATCACCCCACGCAAGGGTTAGGTAAGAAGGGATAAAACCAGGAGGAAGCAAAGGATGAGATGCTGCTCAAAACAGCTCTTGGGATTTTGTAGATTTGGGAAAAGAGGAAATATCCTCCCCAGCCACCAAGGGAAGATCTCCCCGCGTGGACTCCTCATCCTTCATGTCCTGGCTTCTCCCCAAAAACACCAGGACCTCAGCTTTGACTGGATGAAAAATATCAGAGGGAAAAATTGAAACTGGCTGAGAAAAGCCTTCAAGAACCCAAGTTTGAAAATGCAGGATCTGCTCGGAATGTCGGCTCCACGAAGCCCCAAGGCTTTGCGTTCCCCGCCGTCTCCGCACCGTTCCCGGCTCCAAACGAAAGGGCGTTTTGCTGCCTTTTCCGATGCTCCTGCAACTGTTTTGTAAAGCATGTCTCCTGCGCTCTCCGTTTCCAGGAGAGCTTCCCGAGGTTCATAAATAATACGGTCTCCGGGCTGGAAAAAAAAAACCAACAAACAGGCAAGGGAGTGAATCTGAAGCGGGAGAAACTCGCGGCCTCAACGTGGGGAAGGCTGCGCCGGATTCGGGAACAGGGAGCTACGGAGATGAAGTTTCCCGTATTTCTTCCTTGTTTCTCATTTTTCCCCAGTTTCTCATTTCTTCCCTGTTTTTGGGCACAGACACCTCAAAGCCGCAGTCAACCACAAGCAGGAGAAGCGACCGAACACGGAGAAAAATCCAGAAGCACGGAAAACGTCCATCCCACGTGCTCAGACCCCAATCAAAAGATAGAAACCATCGCAAACTGAGCGATGCCGGTGGAAGAGGCGCGACTTTCAGCCCGGCGTCCACGCCCATGAGTTTAGGCTGGAACGTTCGGCCCTCCTCGTGGTGGCACCAAACCCTGTGGAGCAAAGGAGGAGAAGATTCCTGCCTTTTTCTGGCAGCAACATCCCTGGGCAAGGAGATGCTGGGTCGAGGATGAAGAGAAGGCGGTGAAACAACTTCAAGGTGTTTGTGACAATTTTTTTTGGGGGGGTTCAGCACTAGATGACCTTCGGAGATCCCTTCCAACCTAAACCGTTCTACGATCTCCTACAGGTGCTTGACAAAGTTCAGCCCCATCCCAAAGCAGGAAAAAAAACCTCCAGGAGCAAGCGATGGAGCAGCCCAAGCCATTCCAAACTTCTAAACCTTTCCAGGAGGGCCGAGCGACCGGCACAGAGACGTCCCTTTGATGCCGTTATAGTTTATTAATAAACCAAGGAGGTCCCACCAGCACGAGCTCGACTCGTTCTCCGCATCAAAGGCCGGTTAAATTTTAATCGGCGTGCGCCCGGCCGCTCGTAGCCAACCAGCTCCTGCCTCAGATGTTGCCATGGCATCTCCCGGCCCCGAAGCCACCGGCGGCGCACGGCTGTTGGGATTATTCACGTGACGTCGCCGGGCGAGAGCCGGCGAGGGTTCATAACCGGGGCGCAGGAAAAACAGGGAGTGAAACTCCCAGCGATTTCCAGGTTTCCCAGGAGAGGAGAGAGGAGCTCGGCGGGGTTGGTTCGTCAGGAGAGTCCCGGCGCTCGGGTTGACTCGCAGGGTCACCACTTCTCCAGTTCTTCATCTAAATAGATTTCCTTTATAGGGAATGTATTTATATCCGGGAATGTATTTGTATATGGGAATATATTTATATCTGGGAATATATTTATATCTGGGAATATATTCCCGTACCGCAGGCTCCTGAGGCCCTTTGCCAGCGGGGAGCGCTCCTCAGGCTTTCCCTCCTTAAGCAGCCGAGAGGCAACCAGAAGGAAACGCGAAGAATTACGACCAAAATCGACATATTTCAGCTCGTAAACGCTCAGCACGTGATTTAATTCCAAAATCCTATGAAGATGAGGGTGATTTCCCACTTTGGCAGCTGATTGCAAAGCCAGGAGAAGTTGGCTGTGCCTGGTCCACCCAACATATTCCAGAGCCAGGAGAGAAGGAATATTTTTTACGCTCTTTGAAACGTTATTTTTAATGCCGACGGGTTACGGGGACTCGGTTGAGTCTTCCCAGGATGCAGCGCAGGCTGATGATCTACAGCCTGTTTCTTCAGTTGTGCTGCAACAAGGAGCCTTCCACCAGCTCCCTCAGCCGCTTCTCCCCACACTCCTGCTCCACACCCTTCCCCAGCTCCGTTGCCCTTCTCCGGCCACGCTCCGGCCCCTCCAGCTCCTTCTGGGAGGGAGGGAGGGGCCCAAAAGTGACCCCAGGATTCCAGAGGCGGCCTCCTCAGTGCCCAGTCCAGGGGGTCAATCCCTGCCCTGGTCCTGCAGACATCAATTTGACCTTTCAAGGTCCCTTCCAACCCAAGATCTTCCACGTCTCTACGATTCTACCGCAACGATTCCTCTCTCATTTACCAGATAATTCGATTTGTGTTACCTCCAGCTTATTTTCGTGTTTTCAGGAGCTGAAGCGTCAGAGGAGCTGCCGTTTGGAAGAGCACAAGTTAGTGCTGGAAAGCTGCAATATTTTGGAGCTCTAATTTGGAGGAGTGTTACGTTAAACCATCTGGCAGGACTGTCAGAAACGCTTGTATCTAGCGCTATTGCCAACGACATGCCGACGAAAACATAAGGTGGAGAGAGAAAGAAGTAAAAAATTAATTAACGTAAATAAATAAAATTAAACCCCAGAAATTAAATAAGCCAGCGAGAGAAATAAGTAAACATACAGAAGATGATGTTTTTTTGAGGTAGCTTCTGAAGATGGACATTTCAGTCCTCCAAACATTTTGTAACCACCAAAAATTCCAGTTCAAGAAAGGAGAGAAGTATCCTTAGAGCTCTCCCTACAACGTGTTCACCTGGACATGGCTCTTCCGGGTCCATTTGTGTTTCTTTTTGCTTCTTCCCCACCCTTTTAAAGTTCAAGCCACATCATCCCCTAGTAAATTGCAGAGGAAGAAAAGTCAACGTGTTGTAAATCCCGAAATAGCCCTGTGTCCAAGAGCCCGACCTCCCTCTGGAGACACCTGCGCAAGGGGATCTGCTCTTGAGGAGGAGTCAGATGTTGAGAGGAGAGCAGAAGAAAAGAAGCAGAAAACTGATGGACAAGCCTGGAGCCGATCACCTGGAAATATCCAAACCAAACACGAAATAAAAGGCAAATCAGTGCTTTCTGCGGGGATTTCTTTTTATTAAATAGAAAGTTCCGAGTCCTGAATATTTAAAGATTCTTAAAAGTCGAGCAAAACAAAGACCTGATGACCCGTGGACCCGAATCAACGTCAAATAAGCTCTGTGAGAAACAGGGAAAACTCACAACTGCTTTGGAGAGGAGAGCGGGACGAGAAAGGTCCGCACGGAGAATCTCAGGGCGTCTCCGACGTTATCGTGGGTTAAGCGGAGTAGGGAAAGCTCGTCAGCAGACGACGTAGCGGACGAGTCTCGAGCCGCGCACTTCTCGCACTCGCTGGCAGTGGCGCAGGATGTTAAGGATGCTGTGGAAGCGCTTATCCGCTTTCAGTTGGGTGAACTCCTTGATATCGGCCTCCACGATAAAGAATCCACCTGGAAAACAAACGATGACTCTGCTGTAGGACACACGATGGGCCCTCGTGGCCAAGAAGGTCAGCGGGCTCCTGGGGGGCATGGAGAAGAGTGTGGGCAGCAGGTGGAGGGAGGGTCTCCTGCCCCTCTGCTCTGCCCTGGTGAGGCCACCTCTGGAGCGCTGCATCCAGTGCTGGGCTCCCCAGTTCAGGAGAGACAAGGAACTACTGGAGAGAGGAAGCTCCAGAGATGCTGAGGGTCCTGGAGCATCTGTGTGGCCAGGAAAGGCTGAGAGCCCTGGGGCTGTTCAGCTGCAGAAGAGCAGCCCCAGAGGGGAGCTGAGCAAGAGCTCAAGGGCAAGAGGCTGGGGCCAGATTCTGCTCAGTGGTGCCCAGCGGCAGGACAAGGGGCACCGGGCACCAACTGGAAGCCAGGAGGTTCCCTGGGAGCAGGAGGAGAAACTATTTGGGTGGGAGGGGTTTGGAGGCTGGCCCAGGCTGCCCAGAGAGCTTGGGGAGTCTCCTTCTCCGGAGATTCCAAAGGTGCCTGGACCCTGCGCTGCTGGGCCCCCTGCTCTGGGTGCCCCTGCTGGAGCAGGGGGGTGGCACCAGAGGAGCTCCAGAGGGAACTTCCAACCCCCACCATGTTGAGATCCTGGGTGATTCTGCACAACCAGGAGATTCAGCACCTGCGAGAGTGTGCGTACGCGGCAGGTTGTATTGTTCTGTTTGTTGTGACTAATCACCTCCAAAGCCTAGAGGAAAGGCCTGGCAGGCTGTCAGAGCGTTCTTATCTGGCCAGCAGGAAATGATTAAATGTCTTTATCCGTTACGTTTTTTCAGGCTGCGGTCGTGCATTCATCGAGTTGTTCGCTGCGATTTCTCCGGCGAGCGTCATTCCGCTTCAAATTCCTGCAGTTTCTCAGCCCGGGCCGATTGCCAACTGACCTCGTCCTCCAAATCCGAGATGAGAAAAGACGCTGCCTGGTTTATCAGGGTAACCTTCCCGTCAGGAAAGGGGGGACAATTCATTTAGCGCACAGACTATCCCCTCTGGGGCTGCTCTTCTGCAGCTGAACAGCCCCAGGGCTCTCAGCCTTTCCTGGCCACACAGATGCTCCAGGCCCCTCAGCAGCTTCGCTGTTTTCCTCAGCACAGCGACAGTTTGAGCAAAACTGTAAGTTGAAAACCATGAAGCAAAGATTTTAAGATATCCCAGATTAATACGAGTTATTGTTAGACTGAAACAGAACTTCTAGGGGAAAAAAAAAAAATAAATCTCAAAGAAACGACAACCTATCCAGGCCCAAATCAGAAGACAGTCAGAATTTCTTCTCTTTTAGCTTAAATCCATCCCCTCTCGTCCTGTCCCAACAGGCCCTGCTCCAAAGTCTCTCCCCATCTTTCTGCCAGGCCCCTGGAAGCCCTGAAAAGCCCCCAAGAAGGTCTCCGCGGAGCCTTCTCTTCTCATCGAATAATTAAGGTTGGAAAAGACCTCTAGGATCATCAAGTCCAACCTTCTCCAGGCTGCCCAAGTCCAACTCGCCCAGCAGAGGGTTCCAGCCCTCCCAGCATCGCTGAGGCTCCTCCGGCTCTTGCTCCACCAGCTCCCTGTCTCTCCTGGGCTGAGGACTCCAGAGCTGGAAGGAATCCTAATTCCTTCCCTACAGAAGAGAGTCAGAATTTCCAAGGCAGTGATGTTATCATTACATTTGTGTCTTGATTGGCAACAAAGCCCAAGGAAGGAAGAAAAAAAAAAAATAAAAAAAATCAGTTTGTCATAAGGTGACTCCTCACCCACTCTACGTGCTTTGGGCAGAAGGTTCTTGCATTGTCCAGGGTTAAAAAAAACACAACATAATAAAATAAAAAACTGGAGAGGGTGGTGCCAAGGTGCCGTAAGAAAAAAAAGAGCTCATTTTGCGTGAGCCAGAAGAGAGTTTGCTCAATATTTTAGTGCTGGACTCAGAAACACGAGGGCATTCTAAGGGCATCGCCGAGCTCCACAGAGATTTACCGTCTCACGGAGCTTTGGTAAAATGAACCTCCCTTTTAAACGGAGACGGGTGTTTTGGTGCATTTTTCCTCCCTCTCTGCTTTTAGGAGGAGGAAAAAATACTCCTTAAGGTTATCAGACAGTCCTGTCTCCTCCACAAAATCACTGCAGCGTGGCTTATTACCCAGATTTCCCCACTTTGGAATCAATTTTTAATAGTTCAGGACCATTAGAGCTTCAAAACCAAGACCACGGCTGATGCAGTTCGGTTATCATTAAAGTCGGAGATTCCACAACTTGTAGTGATTCCAAAGGAAAATTTTTACTACAACACCCCACGGAAATGCCGTGTTTTCAGGGAAACATATCAAAAAGTCACCAAATCACTGATGGGAAAACTTTTTGGTCACAACGATAAGCTTTGTTGCTACCTTGTGTGACTTGATCTAGAAGAGGTGACGGGATTTTATACTGCCTGCCCAGTTCTCTAGGTATTCCTATTCCTTAGGGAATATAAAATTCCCTGCAATGCTCCAGGCTGGGGAAAGAGCAGCTGGAAAGCGCCTGGTGGAAAAAGACCTCGGGGTGTCAGTATTTTTTTTGCCCGTTTCTCTCCCTCCTTCTCTCTCTCTCTCCCTCCTTCTCCCTTCTTCTCTCTCTCCCTCCTTCTCCCTCCTTCTCCCTCTCTCTCCCTCCTTCTCCCTCTCTCTCCCTCCTTCTCCCTCTCTCTCTCTCTCTCCCTNGTAGCTGTTTGCAAAGCCCCAAGCTCCTTGTGTCGCTTTGCCAGGTGTCATCTTTTTATTTTTTCTCCTTCACTCTTGCTTTCTTCTTCCCTCTCTCTCTCTCCCTCCCTCCTTCTCCCCCTCTCTCCCTCCCTCCTTCTCTCCTTCTCTCCCTCCCTCCTTCTCTCCCTCCTTCTCCCTCTCTCTCTCTCCCTTGGTTTTTCCAGGAGTGATGGCTGGAAACATTCCCATTGGTTACACCATTCCACATGCCTGCATGGACTATTTCCTGAAAATAAGAGGCTCTAAGTTCATTTCTAACATAAAACCCACGTGCTTTCATTAGTCAGGACCGTATTTTGCCCAGTATTGCTGCAATATCCAAGTGTCACGAGTTTGGTATCACCAAAATTAAACAAATATATAAATTAATACCTTTTGTGTCCTTAGTTTCTTCTTCCAGGAACCTGTGGTAGAGATTTCGGACCGGTACGTTCATGGTTCTCAAAGGCTGATGTAGGATCTTGTACTTGCTGACCACAGCCTTGTTGAGCTCTTGCACGACGGCGTTGACCTGCTCGTACGTTAAACGCCCTTTCATGTACCTGCAAAGCAAAACCAAAAATGAGCAAGAGGAAAACAAAAGGGGCTTTGGTTCAGCAGACCAGAGAATCTGTTCGTTGAGGAAAAATGTGAAGAGCTCATTGGAAAAATGGAAGAGGCTGGAGGATGCTAAGACCGAGCAGATCGATGAGCGGCGATCGCTACGATCCCTCGTTTTAATCGGAATGGAAAAACTCGAAAGGATAAAGAATTTAAAAGCAGGAGTAGCTCACCAGTTATGAATCCAATATTCCCAAGTGGAACGAGGGTGGGTGTTCCACAACCATCAGAGAAAAAGAACCGCTCGCTGTAGGTTTTAATAAGAGCTGGGGAGACAGCTCAGAACATGGGGTGTAATCAAAGCAAACACTCTAATTTCAGACTGAGTTACGAGGTTCAACAAGGCCAAGGGCCAAGGCCTGCATTTGGGTCACATCAACTCCCTGCAATGCTCCAGGCTGGGGTGGAGTGGCTGGAAAATACCTGGTGGAAAAGGACCTGGGGGTTTTGGTCAGCAGGGGGCTGGAGATGAGGCAGCGTGTGCCCAGGTGGCCAAGAAGCCACCAGCATCCTGGCTGGGGCAGCACTGGGAGGGCAACAGGGCCAGGGCAGGGATGGTCCCCCTGGACTGGGCACTGGAGAGGCCACCTCTGGAATCCTGGGGTCAGTTTTGGGCCCTTCCCTCCCTCCCAGAAGGAGCTGGAGGGGCTGGAGCGTGGCCAGAGAAGGGCAATGGAGCTGGGGAAGGGTGTGGAGCAGGAGTGTGGGGAGGAGCGGCTGAGGGAGCTGGGCTTGTTGAGCCTGGAGCAAAGGAGGCTCAGGGGAGACCTTCTGGCTCTCCACAACTCCCTGAAATTCAGGAGCTTGGAGTCAGAGTGGGTTGGGTTCTGCTCCCAAGGAACAAGTGCCAGGAACAAGAGGAACCAGCCTCAAGTTGCCCCAGGGGAGGTTGAGGTTGGACCTGAGGAACAAATTGTTTCCCTCCAGGGCTGTCCAGGCCTGTCCCAGGCTGCCCAGGGCAGGGCTGGAGTCCCCCTGATCCCTGGAGGGGTTTCCAAGGCGTGGAGCTGTGGTGCTGAGGGACAGGGGTTGGTGGTGCCCTGGCAGGGATGGGGCAACAAGTGGACTTGACGATCTTCAAGGTCTCTCCCAACCCAACCAATTCCATGAATCCATAAGCAAACACCTCAGCTCATCCTGAAGCAGAAAGACAGAAGCAGGATTTGGTTGCCCAAACCTAAACACCCAGCACTCCTTGCGAGGCCCTCAGGCATCCAAGACGCTCCCCTGGGGACCAGCAGCTGTGCTGAGCTTTAGAGAGATTTCAGTCACTAAAGATCTGCCACCTGCGACGGCACCGGGCAGCCGAAACGCGCCGTTTTCCCAGCCATTTTCCGGCTTCGCCGACCGTATCGACCGGAGCGGGAGCGGGGACACGCGGCGAGCGTGGAGACACCTGCGTCACAGCCGCTCCAGCGCGGCCGCCTGAACCTGGAACTAAATCCTGCCCCAAACAATTGGATTTTTTTCCTTCTCTGCGGGAGAGTGAGGATCAGAAAAGTTCCAGCTGCTCCAGTCTCCTCATGTCTCCAGCCAGCCAGAAACGCTGACACTTATTTCAGGCCATCCATAAACTGATAGCAAGTGAAGTTGACAAGTTTCAAATTCATCCTTTTCATTTAGACTTTAAAAAAATCTTTTAAAAAACCTTCTAAAATAGCACCTAAAAAATCTTTAAAAAAACCAACCTTCTAAAATAGCACCTAAAAAATTCTTCTAAATTAGCACCTTAAAAATCTTTTTAAAATTCTTCTAAAATAGCACCTAAAAAATTCTTCTAAATTAGCACCTAAAAAATTCTTCTAAATTAGCACCTAAAAAATTCTTCCAAATGAGCACCTAAAAAATTATTCTAAAATAGCACCTAAAAAATTCTTCTAAATGAGCACCTAAAAAATCTTTTAAAAATTCTTCTAAATTAGCACCTAAAAAAAGCTTTAAAAAACCTTCTAAAATAGCAACTAAAAAACCTTTTCAAAATTCTTCTAAAATAGCACCTAAAATCTTTCAAAAATCTTCTAAAATAGCACCTAAAATCTTTCCAAAATTCTTCTAAAATAGGACCTAAAATCTTTTAAAAATTCTTCTAAAATAGCACCTAAAATCTTTCAAAAATCTTCTAAAATAACACCTAAAATCTTTCAAAAATCTTCTAAAATAGGACCTAAAAAATCCTCTAAAAATTCTTCTAAAATAGCACCCCAAAAATTCTTCTAAAAAAACTTCTGAAATAGCACCTCAAAAAATCTTTACAAAAAATCTTCTAAAATAGCACCTAAAAAACCTTCTAAAGTAGCACCTAAAAAAATCTTTTAAAAGACGTTCTAAGACAGAACCTAAAAAAATCTTCTAAAAAAGCATCTACAAAATCTTCAGAAAAAAAAAATCTTTCTAAAAAATCTTCCAAATAGCACCTAAAAAAAATCTTCAATACCTTTAAAAAGAACTTTTCAATCTGCTTCGCTGCACTAAAAGCCAAAACATTCCGAAGGAATTAAAACATAAATAAGTGACCCAATTTCTTTTTTTTTTTTTTTAATCCACAGAAGCCCTTTTCAAAATCACTTTTTCCCTAGGTGTGAAAAGGGAAGCGCAGCGCTGTGTTCTCCAAAGAAAATAGTAACATTGAGAAAGCACATAAATAATGCTGGGAAAAAAGGAAATCTAAAGCTGCTCCCTCAAAAAAAAACCCTGAGGCTCCAAGAAATATATTCCCCTCTCCTCCAAGTCTCCGTTTCCTGAGATTCCAGAGCTCTAATGAATCTGCGGATTCTACAAATATCTCAAGCGGTAGGAATTTTAGGGCTAGAATAAAGCAAATATTTTTCCTTTGCCTTGAATTCGGAGTTTAACTGAGGCACCTCCTGAGCAATTTCCTTTTTCTCCTTTGAAAAAAAAAAAAAAGTGGGGTTTTGCACCAGGTTTGAAGGCTAAAAAAAAATAAATATATAATTTGCAGGTTTCTTCCTGGGGAGGATTGTTCTAGTTGATAAATTTTTTAGTGCTCTACTAACGTTCAGCTGGATGTAGAAGGTGAAGGGCTGGCCCAGGCTGCCCAGGGCAGGGCTGGAGTCCCCACGATCCCTGGAGAGGTTTCCAAGGTGTGGTGCTGAGGGCCAGGGGTCGGTGGTGCCCCGACGGGGCCAGGGCAACACTTGGCCTCGAGCTTAACGGTCTTTTCCAACCCAAACGATTTTGTGATTAAACGCTACGTGAAATTGGAATCGGAGCGGACTCCTCCAGGCTGGGATTTCAGCACTGCCAGGCAACAGGAAAGAAACGGGTCCATTAATAGATCGATTGAAATTCATGGAACTCTTCCTCCGCAGAACAACCCCGCCTTTCCCAGCTCAATAAAAACACTCCTACGGCCCCACAAGCGCAGTCGAAGAAGCCACCAGCCCTGACTAGAAGGAGATCCAGCTGGACTCTGGCCCCACTCTCCCCGTCCACGAACAGCGGTGGAAAAAATCTTCCGCTGCCGAGAACGATCAAACACTTTTTTTTTTGGCCGTTAAGGGAAGATCGTGGTTTTGATTGGAGGTTAAACCAAACTCCTCTGGAGTCTCCACCTGGAGAATGTGATCGTGGGCAAGCTGCTCCAGGTGACCCTGCTGGAGCAGGGGAGTGCCACCAGGTGATCTCCAGAGGGCTTTCCAACACCCACCACCACTGGGATTCAGCTGGAATGGTTTATGGCTACTCCTCTTACCCTAAAAAAGACCAAAAATTCCCACACTCCTGCTTTATATTCCCAAGATTTTATCAGAAGTACCTAAAGGAGTAATCCCACCCTGGATCTGCAGGATAAAATATCAGGTGTCCGCTCTTTTCAGAAGGATCTTTCAAAGTCCTTCATAATTAGCTCAACATTCAGGCTCCTGCTTCTGTCGGATCGAGGGATTTGGTGGAAGAAAATGGATATTGCTCCCCTGGAAATTTCAAAAGCTACAGGGAAGATGGAGTTGAAAGCCTCAAGTAAAACATGGACTCCAAAAAAAAAAAAAAAAAAAACCTGATTAGTTTTATTTATTCCAATTTCAGTCCTGAATATAAATTATTTGGACCTACCATCATGATATTGCATCCTGTGGAACAAATAGTTTCAAAACCTCTCTCTGTTAGCCCCAGCTCCAAAAAAAAAAATCTCTGTAGTCCCAGCTCCAGAAAAAAATATCTCTGTTAGTCCCAGCTCCAAAATCTCCCCCTGTTAGTCCCGGCTCCAAAATCTCCCGTTAGTCCCGGCTCCAAAATCTCTCTGTTAGCCCCAGCTCCAAAAAAAAAAATCTCTGTAGTCCCAGCTCCAAAAATCTGTTAGTCTCAACTCCAAAAAAAATATCTCTCTCTGTAGTCTCAGCTTCAAAAAACCCACAACCCTCTGCTAGCCCCAGCTCCAAAATAAAATCTCTCTGTTAGTCCCAGCTCCAAAATAAAATCTCTCTGTTAGTCCCAGCTCCAAAATCTCCCCCTGTTAGTCCCAGCTCCAAAACTCCCAGCTCCAAAATAAAATCTCTCTGTTAGTCCCAGCTCCAAAATCTCCCCCTGTTAGTCCCAGCTCCAAAATCTCCCCGTTAGTCCCAGCTCCAAAATCTCCCCCTGTTAGTCCCGGCTCCAAAATCTCCCGTTAGTCCCGGCTCCAAAATCTCTCTGTTAGCCCCAGCTCCAAAAAAAAAAATCTCTGTAGTCCCAGCTCCAGAAAAAAATATCTCTGTTAGTCCCAGCTCCATAAAAATCTCTCTCTGTAGTCCCAGCTCCATAAGAGCTCCTTGTCCCAAAGCAATGTTTCCCCCCCCCAAATCAGGGACAGGGTGTAAGAAAAGCCACGTTTTACTTACGCAGGAACACTTTCGAATTCCTCAGCTGTTATTAAGGAGACTTCTTTAATGTGTCTCGGCTCTTTCGTCGGCTTCTTCGCCCGGTCGGGTTCTACAGCTTTGGTTTGTTCTTCGCATTTCCCCGTCGGGCCAGCGACGCTGTAAAACAAATGAATATTCAGGGTATATTTCTTTTTTTTCAGGAAAGATCCCAAAAGCTGCGGAATTTCCTGCTTTGAGTGATTCTTCGAGTTTAATTTTTATAAATTCTACTTCTAACCGTTCAGATTAGGGTCTCAAACGCCGAGTTGTTGGCCACGCATCGGCGGGACAGCAAAGAGGATCCATCGGGCCCAATTCCCCGTCATCTGATCTACTTCCATCTCATATTCCCACAAGAAATCTTGGTTCGCGTCCCATGTGTCGTCCCGAGAGCTGGGATTTGATTTGTCACTTGATGTGACAGCCCTCACCTCAGGGTCCCGTTTCCCAGGGATGCAGAGGACGGCCAGTGCCACCTGCTGGGCTCCCAAACCGGTCGGCTCGGTGCCGGCCGGAGCCGGGAAAAAAAAGGCCAGGTTGGCTGGGGCTCTGAGCAACCTGGTCTAGTGGGAGGTGTCTCTGCCTAAGGAAGGTTGGAATGAGATGATCTTTAAGGTCCCTTTCTCTGATTCCACGATCGGGAAATTCAAAAGGAAGATGCTTCCAGGTGTATTTTTCAGGAGCTTAAAGGGTCACATTCAGAAAAAGCAGCTTCTGCACAAGTCATCTCTTCACCACTTTCAACACAAGCAGTACTTACCTGGCTGAGAACATTCTACTCACTACAATTAGACTTCAGTTTTCTCTTTTGTAAGCCTATTTCCATCCTTAACCCGCAGCATTTGCAGCCAGAGGCTCGTCCGGCGTTAGGAGCAAGACCAGGCAAAGCCGCGAGGTTCACACGGGAAGCACTGAATTCACACAGACTTGCTGACAAGGGTGGAAACAAGTTCTGGCGTCGACAGATGTTGGTCTAAACCACTAAGCCCCGTCCCTCAGCACCACAGCTCCACGGCTTGGAAACCCTTCCAGGGATGGGGACTCCAGCCCTGCCCTGGGCAGCCTGGGCCAGACCTGGACAACTCTTTCCATGGAGACATTTCTCCTCGAGTCCAACATAAATCTACCGCAGAGCTGGAGACCGGCCACTGCCAGGAGCAGCCCGGTATCTCCACGCCCACGTAGCACGTACCAGCTCTGAGTTGGTTTGGGCAGGTGGGGAGGGATGTTTTCACGGAGGTGCTGTGCTTCAAGCTGATCTCTCTCGGCAGACTTCTGGAGCTCCTGAAATGAAGGGTAGAGTTCATCAGAAGTCTTGAAACTATTCCTGTGAAGAAGGTAAAATCATCAGGGCGATACTAAAATGAGTTTTCATCTGATTAAGTGCTGCTCTTTGCTCTCTGCCCATCATCTCACCCTTTTGCCCCCTCGTTTCCCCAAAGAAACCAGCAAAGCTGAGAAAAACAAAGCTAAGAGTGAGCAAACTCGAGTTTTTCTGTGTCAGGGGGTCAACGAAATCTGAGCGGGCAAGTAAGAAATCTTGAACGGTATCCCTGAGCAGCTCTGAGCCGGGCAACGGTCGCGGCGGTGAGGAGATACTGCAGGAAACTCTCCCACCTCCCCCACCGAACAAGTTCACGAAAGACTTAACGCACAAAGGCACTGCAAATCCCCCCCAAAAACCAAGAGAGATGCTGCTTAAATCGTTCGCAGAGAGGATGTAAAAACAGAACTGGTCTTTAGATCACGGCGTCTCTTCTCATAGACACGCTTTCTATGTATAAAAACCATCTTTTTTTTCCAAGGTTTCATGCTCACTGTGCTGGAGAGCTGCTTAATAAACCAGCAGTAAGTCTGTTCTGAGTCCCAGTTACACTTATAAGCAGCCTCCTGCCTCTAAATATAGAATCATCAAGTCTTTTTGGTTGGAACAGACTTTTAAGATCGAGTCCAAGCGTTGTCCCGGCGCTGCCAGGGCACCGCCAA
The DNA here is from genome assembly GCA_013396935.1 of Baryphthengus martii. NCBI lineage: Eukaryota > Metazoa > Chordata > Aves > Coraciiformes > Momotidae > Baryphthengus > Baryphthengus martii. Next base: position 33,371 of record VWZK01014560.1, read on the forward strand.
CCCCTGGCCCTCAGCATCACATCTCCAGGACTTGGAAACCCTTCCAGGGATCGTGGAGACTCCAGCCCTGCCCTGGGCAGCCTGCGACAGCTCTTCACAACCCTTTCCAGGGAGACTTTTCTCCTCATGTCCAACCTGAACCTCCCCTGGGGCAACTTGAGGCCTTTTCCTCTTGTCTTGGTGCTTGTTCCTTGGGAGCAGAGCCCGACCCTCCCTGGCTCCAAGCTCCTGAATTTCAGGGAGTTGTGGAGAGCCAGAAGGTCTCCCCGGAGCCTCCTTTGCTCCAGGCTCAACAAACCCAGCTCCAGACCCTTCCCAAGTGCAGGACCCAGCACGTCACTGAAGATCTAGAAAAAAACAACTCTCGAAGATTCCTTTGAGTCTTTCAGCGTTTTATGAAGAGGAAAAAAAAAAAAAAAAAAGATTACTTTTAGCGAATTCTTCAGTTTCTCTCGCTCTTTAACTTCCGATTCCATTTTATCCAGGAGATCATGCAAGGCAAGCATCTCGTACCGTATTTTACAGAGCGTGTCTTGGAAGGATGGATCTTGACCTGTCAAAGAGAGACCATTAAGCCAAAAGACCTCCAACACAAAATTCCATTTCCCTCCCCTCCACCAGCAGCACTTACCCCCGAACTCTACCCTCCCCACAAGGAAAAAAAAATTGACAACACTCAGATAAATTTCAGCACCTCAGTTGTAAACACCCAGTGGTTAACAAACTTATTTCACTCCTGGAACAGGAGGACAAGACACCTGGAGAAACCTCCAGCTGCGTTTTTTCCACAGTTCTGTAATCAGGCTCAACATACTCACTTAAATACACTCACCACAATATTTTTTCTTCTCTGATTATATAGAAAATAGGGTATATTAACCACCAGGCTTCAAGGCCCCTCATGAGAACGCACTTTTACGTCGCCTGGGTGCTTTGCTTGGCACTTAGTTCCTTGATAACACTCCCATTTTACAATCCTTGCTCCCAGTGGTTTTGCTCTCTCTATTTTACTTGATTTTCCTGTCACTTTCTTCGCCTAATTCCAGCATTCCCGTTTTCCACGCGGAGGTGCAAACCCAAACCCGCTCCTTATTTATTTTTTTTTTTACCTATGTTTCTTAACTGAAGAGTCTTCTTAATATTTGATATCTTCAAGTTGATGTGAAAGCACAGATCTTCCAGGTCTGAGGACCCCGTCGTTTCCATGCTCACGCCGAGGCTGGAAATAAAAAAGAAAGCGGCAATTTAAGCCAGACCTAAATTGCAACCGTTAAACGCACCGGCAGAGTTCTAAAATCCCTGGGATGTATTTGAAGGCCGTGGAGATGTGGTGCAGAGTTCTAAAATCCCTGGAATGCATTTGAAGGCTGTGGAGATGTGGTGCTGAGGGATATGATTTTTGTGGTGCTGGGGGAAGGGGTGGACTTGATCTTAAAGTTCTCTTCCAACCCAAACAATTTTTATGATTATTCCAAAAGCTGATTATTTAGGTGTTCGCTGTGAAAGCTGAAAATTCACTGCAATAAACAAGAAGTATCTGGTTTATACGAAGCAGTTCTCAGGGAGATCGCCTCAGATGATCAGAACTTAAAAAGAACGGTTTGTTTTAAAAACAAACGAGTCGTAATTAAAATTAACGTCAACTTGCTTACTCGCAGAGCATGAAGGCGCAAAAGCAGCGTTTATATATCAATTAACTACGCACCCACGAGAGCTTTAATGCTATTAGAGGAAAGAATTTCTAAGAAACCGTTGCTGAAACGCATCTTGCCCGGGAGCAGTGGAACAAACCTCCATTAAATCCGATTCTCGGGCAGCTCTGCTGCTTCCAGCGCTCGCTCGGCTCCCTCTGGTGGTCACCTCAGCCCGAAAGCGAAACTTTATTTCGCTTGTTTTAAAAATACCACAAAGTAGGCGGCTTGGAGTGCTGTTTTATAGAGATTTACCCGTTTCCACACCATCAGAAGCCGTCAGAAGCCGCGCAGCCCCCGCTTCCCCCCCACCCCTCTCCGCGTCTCCTCCTCTCTCAGCGCCCCCCCACCTCTCACCGCCGCGATCATCAAGCGCAGCTCCTCCAGGGCGAGGAGAAGGTAAAACGACCCTCCCGGGAAGATCCCGCTTGGTCCAGGGCGGGATGGATCCCTTCGGTTGCCGGCTGGTCCCGGGCGGCTGCTCCGGTTCGAACCCGCCGCGCTCCGGCGGCCGTTGGAGGAGAGGGCGGGAAGGGCGGGAAAGAGCGGGCGGCGCTGAGGGGGAGGGCGGCGCTGAGGGGCCGGGCTCCTCCCGCCTCCGGGGCCGCCCCACAGGAACTGACATTCCACCACCAAAAAAAAAAAACAAACTAGAAAAAAAACCACCAAATCCTTTATTAATCGGTTCTAGGAATTGAGTTTTATTTCGGCAGTCAAGCAGAAGACAAAGCCGTCGGTACAAATTAAGTGGCTTTTCGAGACAGTCACTCTCGGAGTCTCTCTCATCCAGAGAAAAAAAACCAAGAAAGATAAATAAACAACATACGCTTACCCTAATATTTATATTAAATTTGTTACATTTAGTTTGTTTTTTTTCCAATTTAGCTACAAATATAAAGATTTATCGCTAAGGATAGACTTCTTATTTCTCCAATGGAAAAAAAAAAAAAGAAATCGGCGAAAACTCCTGCTTTTCTGCAATTCCTTTATTCAAAGAATAGCTGATAGTTCCCTCCCTCCCCAGCTCTAAAAACAACCCCAAAAACTCTACAAAAACTCACATGAACATACAGATAGGGTAAAGAAGGATCATTTTTAAAGCAGTGATGCCATTCTGTGTTTAGCGGACCCTTAAGAAGAATGAAAAAAAAGAGCAAATGCAAAGCGTGTGATGCCGCCGGACGATAAGATTATTGAAATCGCTCGGTAGAAAAATGCATCATCTTCACGGTTTTAAGTGGTGAAAAAAGGTCAGATCTTCAGTGACCATTCCAGTGGTCCTGTCTACACGACCACACCGAGCTAACGTGTCCTGGGACTCCCACCTTCCAGATGGAATTTGTCTCAGTAACTCTCGTTGAACGTAGAAGTCGCAGAGAGACATAGTCTGTCTTTTAGACAAACCCAAAAAAGCATCAGTAAAAGGAGAAAAAAAAAATAATATTCAAAAGCTCTGCTTCATCAGCAATTTTTAATGTCAAATAATAACAATAATTAGAAAAAAAGACCAAAAAAAAAGCCAAAGAAAGATGTCCCGAGTTCAAAAGCTCGAAACGCGCGTCCACTCCTAAGCTGGGATTGTTCACATTTGCTGCGGCTTCAAAAACCAACTCAAACGTCTGTCCTAGGCTTTAAACACGGGGATGTTTCGCACTAACGACCTCATACAACCACAAGGAGAAAAATTAAAAATAGAAACACCATCAGATACAGAAAAAAAATAAAATCTAACTCCTCACACTTATGAAAAATATTTGAACCTGGCCTTCAAAACTTTCGCTCGCTGTCGAACCACGGAAGGGAACGACTTGATGTTTGTGGAGACAACAGAAACCTTTTCAGTTTAGTGATTTAAAAAAAAAATTATGTTTCCTCTGCATCATTTTACTGTAGGGCGCTGAATATTGAAATTGGATTTTCAAGTTGCCCGCGAGAAACTTGCCCAAATCGAGACGTAATGCTCTTTCCGTTTCACGTAGGTAAAATCTTTAGCCAGAAGGTCAAGAACCGTCCTTTAGCCTTCGTCTTTACAAGTCTATTTTATCATCAGGAAGCAAAAGATAAGTGAGCTTGTGAGTTTTATTAAGCAAATGCTCCTGAGTAAAGAGGCTGGTAGCCGCTGTCTTCTCTCTTGCAGGTAAGCACGCAGACGCTCAGCATCCCGAAGAACTGAAAAAGAGAGAGGGAATTGATTTAAGTCTGCTGGATTTTGTTCCAGAATCACCTACAACATTCATTAGACTTTTTCATCCTATTTTCATATTTTAAAAACCCCCACACCTACAGAAATTGATTTTTTCTTTTTTTTTGAGTCTGAAGTTCCAATAATAATTCCAGCTCCGCTTTCTCCTCCCTGGTTTTCTCTTGTGAATTTACACATCCGTGTTAATTCCCCGTTATCTTACGGCAGGAAAAAAATTCCGTGGGAGCGTGGAATTATTTGGGGCTTAGAGTTCTGCAAACTATTTACTCATAGAAAATGTGCCAATAAATACAGTGCAGAATATGCAAAGGCAGCCTTTAGAGATGATGGTGAGGGGAGGGCTCTACTACTACAAGTAGTAACGGGATGTGTAACTGGAGCGCAGAACTCGTTCCTTTTCGAAAAGGCAAGGTGGAAACGACGTTGCCGAGGAATTTAAGCCCACGAGATCAAAGCCTGTGAACAATCACCTCTCTGCTAGGGCCAAAACGAAGAAAAGTTTAACGAAGCCGTTTCTTCGACGCGCCAATTGCCAGGAGTCTTCCATCAGGGCTTTTCAAATTTAGCTTTCGCCCACGAGATGATCCGTTTTCGTATTTCATTTAATTCCATCTTGGAAGTCTATAAATAGCCCTGCTGGTTTCATTCCTTGTCAACTTTCTAGCTCATTTTGATTCCAGGTCTCCAAGTAGAGGACTATTCGTTGAGTTAGATCTAAACCCAAACGATGATGAGGAATTTTTTAAAAATCCCAGATAAATATAGAAAAGCTGGAGGTTTGAAGAAAGAATTCTAGATCTAGGCCTCTTAGCACACCCAGCTCTTTACACTTCCTCTCAAACAACCCAGAGGGATTTTCCATTGACTTGCCATCCCAAATCCCCTACTAGGTTTTTGGAACTCTTCCCTTATTGTCGTGGCAGATGAAACGGAGACAGTTGGAAGAAAACAAAGGAGGAACAGAGGACCGGGTACTTCAGAGCCAGGAAAACATTGTAGACTCTTGGAGACATGGTAGAAGAAAAGACTCCGAGATCAAGGGGCAAACTATTATTTTCCACCAGGGAAGAGACAAAAACATTCACCTTCACGATGGCAAACCCAAGGATCACAAGCATGGCGTAGCTGAAAAGGCTCTGCAGCCCAGACTCCAGCTCCTCGGCGCAGCCCTACCAGGAAAGAGAGGTGAAACCAAGTTAAAAGACCCTCCTCCAGCTGGATGTGTTTTGGTTTGTTTTATTTTTTTTCTCCTCTCTAACCCTTCAAAGGAAGCAGGACCTTGTAAGACCTGAAGACGTAAGGGTCTCCATTCTTGTTCTTTTGCTCAAGGAGAGGCACAGAGGAACTGCATCTTGATCTTCTCTAGCTCAGGTCACTTAAAGAAATGCCCAAAACTCAGAGCCAGGAAGGTCAGCAGTACTATCATAAAAAGTCATCTTAAGAGATTTGTGGTCCAGACTGAAGAACCTGGTATGAAGTTCTCCAGATTCATGGTCAGTCCTAGAAGAGTCTTTTCCCTTACCCCAGATCTGTTGGGACAACTACGTGCCCAGAGCAAGCGCTCTGGCCCCGTCACTGTAGCAATGTGAAATGGAGGCGTTACCAGCAGATAAGACAACTGTCATCCCAACTGGAGCCCCTCCATCATCTAGGAGCTTTTAGAAGTTAGCTGGAGGAAAACCATGGTGAGAAAAGCAGTTGAGGGCCAAACTGCTGACAAGAATTGGATGAAGTGAACCCTAAACCGCTGCCTGAAGTGGTTTCCACTTCGATCCTAACTGGCTGCGAACAACCACGGCCCAACGGTGAAACTGGGCCCTTCATTCTCACCCGTGCGTTGAGTTCCTGGGGCCGATCCAGACTCCCGGTGCAGTTTTTCCCACCTTGCCTGCAGCAGCTCAGCGGGACGCTGTTGTTACCGGTGGAATTAAACCACTGCGTGGTCGTCCAGTCGCTGTAGTTCTTCACCCCGCAACAATGAAGCTGTCGAACACAAGACGGTTACTGGGATGTACGAAGATCTACGAAGGCGGATGCCGATGGCGAGTTGCCCGGTACCCCTAAGAGAGGTTCAAGAGCTGCCCTTTGTACGCAGCAAGTAGTAGATTTACAAGTAGTAGTACTTCAGGGAAACAGCCGTAGATACAACAGCTCAACCTCCCTTATCGGTTTATTCTTTAGGAAATCACAAAATAAAAATCATAAAGTCATTTTGGTTGGATGAAACATTGAAGATCAAGTCCAACCCTTAATCCAGCACTGCCAGGTCACCACTCGACCCACTAGTTCTTTTCTGAAGTGTCCTGAGTATTATTTTAGATGTTTTCTTACCTGTTCTTGCAAGTAATCCACAACAACGGACTCTGGATTTTTCCCATCGTACTTCTCAAAGACGGAGCGCATCGTGCCTTGCACGTCAGTTTTTACCTGTTTAGAGAGGAGGGGAAAAAAAACCCCAAATCCTAGGATTTTACATATCGTCGTTTCAACGTGAGAGGTCAGAATTTTATCTGGTGGAAACTCAAGAGACCTGTATCCCAACTGAGAGGGGCAAAAAAATCATTAAGATAAAAAAATCGAGCAAAGTTTTAGATAAAATTGAGGTAGCGCTTCACAAGAATCACGTTCCTGGCTAGGAAGGCGATTGCCCTGATGGAAGCACCCTCCATTCTGAGCATCAACAACCATTTCATCCAACGGAGAGATGGTTGCAACACCTGCCAGGTGCTTGATGTGTTCACCTTGTTCCCTACAGACCGATCCACCCGCTGGACGGTGACATCCCCACGGCCACTTGCCCTGCACGTTGCAGGATAAGGAATGAAGTGCCGGACAACTGGATACGTTGGAACCTTCTAAGGAAGCAAGATCTATTCTTTACAGCTAAGTTAGGCCAGAGATGCTAATTCTCTTCTTACCTTTTCTCTGTAAACAAATCCCAGGACAAAAGCGGATACTTCCGCAATGAAGATAACCAGGATAATGGCCAGGAACTGAAATTAAGAGAGACACCGTAAGGAAGAAGTCCACAGCCTTTGACTTCGACGGCACATTACCCGCTACATGGGGAGATTTGGAGACTCCAAGAGGAACAAGCATCCCACATCCTCAGTGGGGGAAGTCCTGTGGTAAAAGCGGCCACCCCACACCCTTCCCAGGGTCTGCAGGACTGTCATAGAACCATAGAATTGGTTTAGTTGGAAGAGACCTTCAAGATCATTGAGTCCAAGTGCTGCCCCATCCCTGCCAGGGCACCACTAACCCCTGGCCCTCAGCACCACATCTCCACGACTTGGAAACCCCTCCAGGGATCACGAGGACTCCACCTCTGCCCTGGGCAGCCTGGGCCAGCCCCTCACAACCTTTTTGCCGTTTTACCACTCAACAGAGTGCAGAAAAGAGGACACGACGCTCACCAGCCCTAGGCCAACCCGAGACTCCCGGAAGGTGGCGCAGCAGCCGATCAACCCGATGATGAACATGACCGCAGCGACGCAAAGAATGATGACGGCCGGCAACAGGGCGTACTTGTCCTGCAGAAAGTTGTCGTAGCTCTTGTAGGTGGTGATGACGTAGCCCCCAACATAGCTGAGACCTGCTGCTGCTGCCTGAAATGCAAGAGAGGATGTTAGTAGTAGTTATTTCATCGCTGCAGAGGACCAAGATCACCTACATCCCACCCCAGATCCACCTAGAATCCCACCCCAGATCCACCTAGAATCCCACCCTACGTTGCATTTGGAGGAATCAGCTCTTAAGATGATTTCTACAAGGTGGCTTCCTTTTTTGGGAGGAAAACCTCATCATTTCCACTCTCTCAACAGCACCAACCACTAAGACAGGCACAAATGTTCCTAATCCCAGCAAAACTCAGTCCCTCCTTTTCGCGGAAGAAACAGATTTCTGCGTCCTCTACGATAACCTCTCCTCCAAAAGGATGTTTTGATGGTTGGGGCACCAGCGCCAGCTGAGGAGAAAAATCCTCTCAAGAGCTACAACAGCTCATCCACGCTCTGTAATCCTGCAGCACAAGGTGACACCAGTAAGATGAAGCGCTGTCCCTACCCTCGTTCTGGGAGCTGAAGGAAAACCAGTCGGATTGTTTTCAAGAGGCTACAGCCGGATTTCATCAGGCAGAGCTTAGGAGCAGTTCGTTCTTTCCCCCAGTGCTGTATGTTTTAATGGAATGCTCCTCACGCTGGAGCTGGGACTCGCTAATTCCTTGACCCTCTTCGGCTCCGTCCCTTCCAGGTGCCCGCCTTTCAATTCTCTCCAAGGGCAGAGGACATCCTTCATTTCAGACGGCTCTCATCCCACACCACCCACGCGTTCCTAGACCTCAAAATTACTGGGATCAGATGCAGCAAGTGATGAAACCAGGATCAAAGTAACCCTTCCAGACAGAATCCCAGCATGTTGGGGGTTGGAATGAACCTCTGGAGATACCTGGTCCAACCCCTCCACTCCAGCAGGGGGCCCAGCAGCGCAGTGTCCAGGCGCCTTTGGAATCTCTCCGGAGAAGGAGACTCCACAAGTTCTCTGGGAAGCCTGAGCCAGGCTCCAACCCCCTGCCAGCAAAGAATGAGATGATCTCCAGAGGTCCCTTCCAACCTCCACCATCTGGGTTTCCGTGACTTAGTTAATGTGTAAAAGTTCCTGGGCAAAGTACAGAGTTAATCATTCGTCATACTCCGAGAACATCCAGCTCTGCTCTTTCACGTAACCTTAATCCCAGCCTTTGGACGTAGCTCTAAAGACAATTTGCTTCATCATTTAATCTTCCTATGGAATATTTTACACTAAAGAATCTCCCAAGTTTTCCATCATCCCCTAATATTTCCATTATCCTTCCACGGGCGATTCGGACGCCGTCCTTCATCTCTCACTCAGATGTTACACCCCGTTTTCCACCACAACCCAACTCAAAGGCGCTAACGCGACGGAAGCGCACGCAGGAAATGCTGAAGTTGGATCAACTGTGGGAAACCAAGAAAAAAACCCTAAAGAACCACCACAAATTCAAAAGCACGTTCACAGTAGTTCCATAAAGCCGGGACTAGCAAAGCTCCATGAGAAAAGCCAAGGTCAGGTGGGTCCAGCGTTGAGTCCAAGGAGGTTCTTGCCCCAGATTAATGCAAATATAGACGGGCACTTTCACAGGAGGTTTTATTGCGACACTGCGGCTTTCGTCTGGTTTCTGGTCAGAGAGGAAACGCGGCCAGCAAGAGGTCTAGGATAATTTCTGAACTTCTGCGTCCAAGCAGAAAAAAAGGAAGCGTAGTGAGATAAAAATAAAAGACTTTGGGTAAAGATCTGGCTTAAAATCCCCATATTTCTCAACCACCTGAGATACGACCACAACTTTCTGCAGTTTTTAATTCAAAGCGAAGGGTTTGAAGCCTGAAGAGCAGGGTGACTCAGGAGCAGAAGACATTTCAGCTCATCATCAGCTGTGGTTTATTTTTGCAGGCGGGTCCCAGAGCCAAAAAGCAAAGTCCCATTTGAAAGCAATGAGTAAAAAAAAAAGAAAAAAAAAAAAGTTTGGGATGTAAATCTGAGCTTTACCCTAAAGCAAGTTCAAAATCCAGTGGAGGGATTTTTTTTTTTTCCCCCCTCAACATTGCAAAACCTTCAGGCCATCCTCAGGTTGCAAAATGAAACTTCTCTTAGAAGAGAAGCACAAGAAGCAGCGTCCTTTGCGCTGCTGAAGATAAACCTTAAGTCCAAAGTGTAAAGTACGTCCGATTAAAGACGTTTCTGGTGAATCTCAAAATAAAAAGAGAATCTTTCACAAATACGGAGGTCCTTTTGGGGAGAACGAGAGGGGATGGGGTGAAACTCCAAGAGGGACATTTAGACTGGAAAGAAGGAAGAAATTGTTGCTGCTGAGGGTGGTGAGACCCTGGAAGAGGTTTCCCAGGGTGGTGGTCGCTGCCCCATCCCTGGCCCCAATCCAGGGGAGGTTGGATGGGGCTCGGAGCAACCTGCTCTAGTTGCAGATGTCCCTGCTCCCTGCAGGGGGGTTGGAATCGATGGGACCTTGAAAGGTCCCTTCCCACCCAAACCAGCCTGGGATGATTCTTCACAATTAGTCAAACACATTCTCGAGCACATCTCAAATTATACGGAATTATTGCAAGAAACGAATGCTAGAAATTTTTATTGTTCTTAACAATTTTTTTTTTTTTTTTTTTTTTAAGTCTCCTACTTGGAAGGTCTGAAAGGACCGGCACAGTGCAGAACAGGATCAGGCGATGCAGGGAGAGGCTCGGCACGAATCCCAGCGCCGGCAGCCACGGAGCGACGCGAGGCTGATACAGGAGAACCGGTTCACCCGGTCCCCACCGGCGACAGCGGGCAGAACATCCTAGAATCTCACCCCTTCCACCCCAGACATCCCCAGCTGACTCAGTGGGGCTGCAGAAGTGCTGCTGGGGGTTGTTCAGGAGGCTGAAGAGATGAGGAAGTGAGGATTTTGTAAAAAAAAAAACCAAAAAAACAACAAACCAACCCTTTTTACAGCTGAGCGACAAAGCTGCCAAGGTCTCTGCGGTGGCACCTGCCAAGGACCTGAGCAAGAATGACTTGCTTTGTCCTGTCCCCTGCTGGAAAGGCAGGTGATCTAAACTTGCGTGAGTGCCAACAATAAACTCCTTGTTGGGGTTGAGCAAAATGAAAGGAAAGCCGGAACGACCGGGTTTTCCCAGGCTGATGTTTGGGAAGCACCTGGGCAGGGTGACTCACCGAGTTGACTTCATAGAGTGGTTTGGGTGGGAAAGGACCTTTCAAGGCCATCTGGTCCAATCCCCCTGCAGGGAGCAGGGACATCTGCAACCAGAGCAGGTTGCTCCGAGGCCCATCCAACCTCCCCTGGGACGGGGCCAGGGATGGGGCAGTGACCACCTCCCTGGGAAACCTCTTCCAGGTTCTCACCACCCTCAGAATCCACAATTCCTTCCTTCTCTCTGCTCTAAATCTCCCTCTTGGAGTTTCAACCCATCCTCCCTTGTCCTGTCCCAACAGGCCCTGCTCCAAAGTCTGTCCCCATCTTTCTGCCAGGCCCCCAGAAGCCCTGAAAGGTCCCCAGAAGGTCTCTGTGGAGCCTTCTCCTCTCCAGGCTGCCCAAGCCCAACTTTCTCAGCAGAGGGTTCAGCCCTCCCAGCATTGCTGGGGCTTCTCTGGAAATTTTATGCCTTTTAGGGTTTTTTTTCACCTCGTGTCCCATCATCAGAAGGGGAATTTTGTTTTTTTTACACACATGATGACCACAAGCCCCTTCCAAAGACTTACGACCATGCAAATACTTTGCGACGCTTTCCCGGCGTCACGGTCACAGAAGGAGCCCCTTAAACTTCTCTCTCGACGACTATTTTGAAAAACAAAAACTAAAGCTGAAATTTGCATCGGGCAGTCAAGCAGAACAGAGAATTTTCCACCTTCCCTTCTTCGTTTTAATCAGTTGACCAGAGGGTTGATCAGCACCGGTTTCTCCATCCCCTCCACCCAACCCAAAGAAAATACTACCGGCTACGGAACTAAACGGCAGCGTTTGTTGGTTTGAGGTTCTCTGAGGGGTTGGGTTTTTTTGAGGGTTTCTCCCAGCATCCTCCAATTCCAGAGGGTGGATTGGACGGTCCAGTCTGTTCACGTGGATCACCGGAGGATTTTGCTTTTTAAAAGGCCAATTGGCTAAATACAAAGTTAAAAAGCGGAGCTGTAAAGTTGCGAATTCACCCAACGAGCGCGTTCAGCAAAAGGCAGGAAAAGAACGGAGATAATGAGACAAAAAAAAACAAAAAAAAAAGGCATTTCCCCCACGTCAGACAGGACTTTCCCAAGGCCACCACTAACTCCTGCCTCAGCACAAAACTCGGCCCGCTTTGACTTTGTTCCGTATCGTTAACTTTTGATGGGCAAAGATAATAATAAATATAAACCCAAATAATATTTGTTATCTTTAAAGAATAAGAACAGTTGCTTTCCGCACCAAACTCCTACAAGCACCTCCTGGAGGACGTATCGACAGCCACACCAACGCTTTTTGCCGTGATCGGGTCGGTGTCCACCAGGATCTCCTCCAGGGCTTTTTTTTTTTGTGCTGAGCTGCTCTCCAGGGCACACAGAGCTCTGCTCCGCTCTCCGCTGTCCTACAGCTCCTCTACTTTGAGGCCCTGGAAGCCTCCGGCCCAAAGTCCGGTCTGGAAGTGCTGGGTTAACAGTTGGACTTGATGATCTGAAAGGTCTTTTCCAATCAAGTCTTTTCCTACTTTTTTTTCTACAGGGAGAAAAGAGGCAATTAAAAAAACCCACCGAACACCTAGAACACACAGCGTGCGTTGTCCCTCAGACTCTCAAGTCATGAAAACATTGACTTGCAAAATAATAATAATAATAAAAAAACAAAAAATCCTGAACTCGGTGAGTCGGCTTTGGAACGGAGCCAAAAGCACCGAAGCTGGAAGCCCCTACCAAGCTGTCCTCCACGACCAGCAGCACCAACAGCCCCAGGAGAGACTTCCCACCGATCCCGCTCCGGTCATCAGCCACAAATCGAAAACTTTTGAACCAGTCCCCTGGTGTGAGCGGTGGGACATCACCAAAAACCAAAACCCAACTATGGAGCCTTCAAAGCCACGAGAGACCCTTCAAAGAACGTTCGGTCTCAACATCAGCCACGACATACAACCCTGGGACGTGTCTCAGCTCGCATCCAACACGTGGAAGCGGCTCGGCAGGTACGGTGGGAAGGGTTTGCTTTTTCCTTTGCTTCCTCAAATGAAAACAATAAGCAGCAGCCACAAGGATCTGAAAAATCCGTGGCCTTTCAGGGAAAAAAAAGAAATTAAAAACTCCTAACCCACCATGGATGTGAAGTTGCTCACACGCTCAGGAGGGGATTCTGGTTTTAGTGGGTTTGATATCAAATTATAGTAGATAAATGTTCTCCTTGGAGTTGTCCAAGTGCGTCGTCTTCTGTTCCCCAAGCCTATATCCAGGGTTCTTTTCCCGTGCCTAAAAGGCAGCACGTATCCTATGAGGTTTCAGTGGTGGGATGTCCTCATGGAGACACTGCACGATAGTGAAGACAGGGAATCTCGTCCCGGATACTCTGACTTCTTAGTATCATAGAATCATTTCAGTTGGAAGAGACCTTTCAGATCCTGGAGGCCAAGTGTTGCCCCATCCCTGCCAGGGCACCACCAACCCCTGGCCCTCAGCACCACAGCTCCACGCCTTGGAAACCCCTCCAGGGATCATGGAGACTCCAGCCCTGCCCTGGGCAGCCTGCGACAGCCCTTCACAACCCTTCCCACAAAGACATTTCTCCTCAGCTCCAACCTAAACCTCCCCTGGGGCAACTTGAGGCCGCTTCCTCTTGTCTTGCTTCTTGTTCCTTGGGAGCAGAGCCCGACCCTCCCCTGGATCCAAGCTCCTGAATGTCAGGGAGTTGTGGAGAGCCAGAAGGTCTCCCCTGAGCCTCCTTTGCTCCAGGCTCAACAAGCCCAGCTCCCTCAGCCGCTCCTCCCCACACTCCTGCTCCACACCCTTCCCCAGCTCCATTGCCCTTCTCTGGCCACGCTCCAGCCCCTCCAGCTCCTTCTGGGAGGGAGGGGCTCAAACCTGATCCCAGGATTTCAGGGATGGCTTCCCCAGTGCAAGGGGACAATCCCTACCCTGGCCCTGCTGCCCCAGCCAAGATTCTGGTGGCTTCTTGGCCACCCGGGCTCATCCTCACCACCTGTTGATGAACCTCCCCAGGTCCTTTTCCACTGGGCACTTGCCAGCTGCTCTTCCCCCCTCCTGGAGCGTTGCAGGGGGCTGTTGTGGCCGAAGTGCAGGACCCAGCCCTTGGCCATATTGAACCTCATCCCATTGGCCTCGGCCCATCGATCCAACCGGGCCAAACCCCTCTATAGAGCCTCCTGACCCTCTAGCAGATCAACACTCCTGCCCAAGTTGGTGTCATCTGCAACTTAGTGCACATGCCCCCATCCCCTTGTCCAGATCATTGAGAAAGAGCTTAAAGAGACCAGGCCCCAGCAGCGAGCCCTGGGGACACCACTTGTGACCGGCCACCAACTGGAGTTAACTCCACTCCCCACCACTCTCTGGGCTCAATCATCCAACCAATTTTTTTTTTTTTCTTGCTTAAACCTCCTCCTCGGGATCAACGTGCTGCTGGGAATCGAAATCACGGGGCACCACGTATCTCCGAGGACAACAGGCCCACTCTGAGGAGAAACTGCACCACCCTTGTCACTCTTCTCCCCAAAACACAGACCGGAGGGTGAGAGCTCGCTGGGAATTTCAGTTCAACACAGATGGATTTATGTTATCATCAGCCACTTCCAAGCTCCTTTGGATCCAAGCGGCCACTTCAGACACAAAACACCCTCTAGGTCAATATTTGCCTTCGGAACCACCACCCTAAGTTCTTAATAAAGCTTTTTCTGGCTCAGTCATCAGATCCCACGACTAAACCTAAAGCCTGGGGGAACCTCTCAGAGTTGGCAGCACAACCGACGCCTCTAATCCGCCTGGAAATAGCGCTTGTCACCGGGTGAGAGCGAAGAACCACGGGCAGCAGGGCCACCTGGCTGTTGGGTGCCTCTTCCCGTAAGGAAAAGCTCAGGTTGAGGTTCTCCTGCCATCAAACCAGCTCCGTGGCAAAGCAAAGGCAGCTTGGCAGAGCCAACGCTTTTGAGGGAAAATGAAAGAAACGCCCGGTTCACGCATCAGGAAGGAGTTGCTTTCTCAAAAAGCGTCCTCCAGCTTTGAACTTCTTGCAAAGGGGTAACAAGATGGGACCTCTCGAGGTGCTGTAGTTATCAGAGGGACTTCAACAGGAGACCTCTGGTTTTGGAGACCTGCAAACTGTGAGGTCCATAACCTAACCACCCAAAGGGGCTTTTCACAGCTCCTGGGGACAGTCAGACTACGCTTGTTCCCCAGAAACACAGAGGAAAGAGTCAAGCGTCTCGCACCGTATCCACCTCACCAGCTCAACGCTTCCCCCTTCCTGACCGCACGGCGTGGACACCTCGAGTTTAATTTTGTCGGCGAGGCCCCCGCGCAAGCAGCGTTTTCCTGAAACTCACTCGAGTTCCGCTTCCTGGTTTGGGGTGGGAGCGGTTGAAAACAAGGAGGAACTTTGCCCTTTCAAGACACACTCAAGAGGATCACACCAAAGGGCCCAGGTGCTGGGTCTCAGCCCCAGCCAGTGACCGCTCCGGCTCACACGGCTGGTTTTCTTCCTCATGAGTTCATGACAGAGCTCAGAAGGAACCCAACACTTTTCACTTCCCACCCAACACTCCTGATGCTGGGTCAAGACATCCCAGCCCTCCCCAGGCTCATCACCCTGTCATTCCCAGGGGACTCGATGACTCCGTAGAATCATTTTGGTTGGAAGAGACCTTGAAGATCATGGAATCCAAGTGTTGCCTCAGCCCTGCCAGGGCACCACTAACCCCTGTCCCTCAGCACCACAGCTCCACACCTTGGAAACCCCTCCAGGGATCAGGGGGACTCCACCTGGGCAGCCTGGGACAGCCCTTCACAACCCTTCCCACAAAGACATTTCTCCTCAGCTCCAACCTCAGCCTCCCCTGGGGCAACTTGATGCCATTCCTTCTTGTCCTATCACATCAGAAAGGTGGAAACAAGGAGCCTGGAGGCAAATTTGTCCTGATCCTTCCCAGAAGTGGATGAACCACCACAGCTCTACACGAGGATGTGCTAAAAAACAAACAATAAATCAAACAACCCACCAACAACATAAGTCGAGCTCTTGGCTAAGCAGCTTTTTCCACCACGAGCCAGACTGACCCCATGGCCCACCGGCATCGTTTCCTCGACCCGGAGCAGGGAGGAGAACTTCCACAGCTCTCCCACCTTCCTGCCAAGTATCAGGCAGAGCGTTAAGAGCCGCCAGAGCTGCCTGTCCCTCTCCGTCACCTACAGGCAGGATTAAGGATTTGCCTAAGAACAGATGGAGGAAAGGTGGGAAAAACAATTCAGGAACTTTTAAGGGATCAATTTATCCCTTCCCAATTACTGAGAATTATTTCTAAGTGGGACCACAGCAATCTTGCGATCGCTTGAGCTTCCACTACACCCTCCCACACCACCCACAACCACCAGAAGGTTGAAAACAAGGAGCTTTTAGCCTTGGATACACCAAAGGTGAAGAGATAAATCAAGCACCAATCAACCAAACGCTCCAGGATGTCCAGACCAGGGCGAATATCTCCTCAAAGCAGAGATGACACTAGGACCTCAAACTACAGCTGATTTGGAATCTCCTGGGTCACAAATCCAAAAAAAAAAAAAACCAAAACATGATGTTGGGTGCTGGAGAAGTTGGAGGAGGGAGACAGTGGACAGCCGGCCACCATGAGCTTTGCAGTGCTGGGACATCCTCAACAAGGAGTAAGTTCTCCATTGACTTCCACTTCTCCGTTGACTTCTCCAGTCAACAGATGACTCTTGCAACCACCTGGAACCAAATCCCAATCCAGAAGCTGTAGTTGCCACCTCTTGTTAGCAAAGAGGTAGAAGCCAACTGGGTTTTCTGAAGTCACTGAAGCTCCTGTGATGGGCTCAGAGGCACCTCAAGAGTGGGCAGGCCCAGAAGGACCTGGGTAATGAATCTGGTTTTCTCTCTCCCAGGTGGAGCAAACCCTGCCATGAACCGGCGCTGGAATCACTCTCCTCGGCTTCTCCTCCTTGGAGAGTCCCGTTGGCTAAAACCACCCAGACAACACAATCATGGAATCGTTCAGGTTGGCAAAGACCTTCAAGACGAAGTCTGGAGCAGCAAGGGAATCCCAGCATTTCACTTCTCTCCTTCAACAAGCATCATCACATCCCACCCAGCCGAGCGCCTCCCGCAAAACATTGCCGACAACGTCGGAGTCTCCTCCAACTGGACCGGAGCCAAACCAGCCTCCCCAGTCTTCACCCATTTCCCAAAACAACCACCCACTTGTACTTAATTAGAAGGTGCTAAAAAGCAAAATCGGAGGTGGGCACATCTCCTACAACTTGAAGCACCACTCTTGGGAACCGGTGGAATTAGAAAGGCTTCCATCAGTGCCTCGTTTGGGGAGGTTCTGCCTCCCCAGGCAGGATGCTGAGCTTGGTGGGTATGAGAAAATTGGCTTTTCCACCTCATTTAGGAAGCCCCTGTTTGTTATTCTGCAAAATCTTTCTTCGCTCCTGGATCCTGGAGATCCAAAAGAGGACTTTTTTTTATGGCTATTTAGGATATTTTGAAGCAATCACCTTAGTCAAAAAAACCTGCACTGGCTGCTGAACATAAGGGTGGTGAATTATTTTCCAGTATCACTTCCAAACTGGGCAGGATTTCCAGCATAAACCACCTGAGCACAAATTACTCCTTCGAGAAGGACTCCAAACGTTCTTTGCTGATCTTTTGTTTTGCTGATGAGCTGGAGTCTTCTCCTCGGAGAGCCCCAACTGTTAGAAACGTTCCGAAAGAGCCTCGAAGAGTCAGTTCCTCCTTCCCCGCCCTCCTAAAACCTGAATTCCAGGTTCTGCTGCCGGAACGCCATTACTCCACGGAATGGCGGAGGCAGCGGCATCTAAACGCTTTGGGGCTTCCTAGGATGGGAAAAAACACAGAGGGCTGGGCTGGGTCACCCCAAATTCCGAGGCTACAGACACATGGAAGGATAATTACCGGTGGTCTCCGGAGCCAAATGACCTATGAGCTTCCATCACGATTAGAGAGCTCCCCTACGGCAGAAGAAAAGGCACCAGAGATACTTCTAGGAGGACATCAAGCTGTTGTTTGGTTTCTAAAAGCCAAGCAACCGTGACCCTCTGAGCTGAAGCTCAGGGAATATCTACGTACAAACAGGAGGACGCTCCGGCGTCTTCTCTACAGGTATTAAAAAAATAAAAAATACACCACAAAAATCAGCTTAAACCAAAGCATACTCGGTGAAATGTGACCTCCTACGCTCTTCAGGAGGGTGACACGACTTACTTGGAACTCAGGCAGCAATAAAATGATGCTGAGCCCCCCCGTAAAGCAGCCACAGAACGGGAAGGGAACCAGCAGCAAGTCCCATATTTACACAACGGGGCACGACACGAGACCTCAGGGTTTAATTCAAGCAGTTTTTCCACTTGTCAAAATTAGTTTTGTTTCCTTCTCTTTGGAAAACCTACTGATTCTTCTCTTTAACTCTTCCTTGCTTCAGAAAATTCCTCCGCCTTCCTCGTTACCCAACCGTGCCAAGCCCTAAGCCGGGCTGGGCAGCTCTCGACTCTCACTCTCCGGCCGCCACCAGCACGTTGAAAACACCCTTTGTAAAAAGAAAACCAGCATTTTGAAGACCCTCAAGCGCTACAAAGCTGATGGGAACGCTCAAACCACGCGACCCACGCACACGAGGTTTAGCTGAGCCCCTTCTCCGACGGCAGCGGGCAGGCTGATGACGAGAGGATTACGCAAACTTCCCCACGCAGAAATAAAACCCCCGGACGGGTTATCAGAATAACCAACACCTCTTCCGAGCGGCCACCGACCCCGGGTTCCGCTGTCACCATCACGAGCTTCCGATCCCGAGCTCTCCCCAAAAAAGGGGTTAAGCTTAAAAGTACGCAACCCCACCCTGTTTTTTTGTTGTTTTCTTGGAAGTAATTCTTGAGGAAGGGATTTGGAAAAGCCTCATAGTAGCAAAACATAGTTGGAGCCAAGTTCTCAGCCGTCTTTCTCACCCCAAGTTCCACTGTCACAAGCTTCCGATCTCAAGCTCTCCCCAAAAACGGGTTAAGCTTAAAAGCACGCAACCCCACCCTGGGTTTTTGTTGTTTTCTTGTAAGTAATTATTGAGGAAGGATTTTGGAAAAGCTTAATAGTAGCAAAACATAGTTGGAGCCAAGTTCTCAGCCGTCTTTCTCACCCCAAGTTCCACTGTCACAAGCTTCCGATCTCAAGCTCTCCCCAAAAACGGGTTAAGCTTAAAAGCACGCAACCCCACCCTGGGTTTTTGTTGTTTTCTTGTAAGTAATTATTGAGGAAGGATTTTGGAAAAGCTTAATAGTAGCAAAATATAGTTGGAGCCAAGTTCTCGGTCATCTTTCTCACCCCAAACTGGGAGGGCAGCTCCTATAACACCCTCACTGCGCAGCAGCCACAGTTCCAGTCACAAAACTGAGCTTGGGCATTGCTTTCATGACCCACCTTTAAAAACAGGACTAAAAACAAAGCGAGAAAATTAAAAACGCCCTGGAAAAAAAAACGAAAAACAAACCAAGAAACAAAACCCCAGACTCCGACACCATTTTTTCCTCAGGGACCTGAAACTCTCTAATCTTGTTTGTTCTTTTTTTACTGATCTGTAGAGTACTGATATTTTTTACTGATATATATAGGTATAGAGTTACCTATAGAAATTAATAAGAGTTACCTGCACCCTGGTAAACTTAATTAACTCTAGAAACCCTGATAAATTAGCACCCAGCCACATCCCACAGCACACACACCCCCATCTCCCAGATCCCTTCATGGCCCCCAAACCCCACAGAACCCCATCCCCGTACCCAAAAAGCGAGGCTCAGCAGCAGCAGGACGGTCTTGGAGGTGATCACTCCGCAATCCATCTTGTGGGGCAGAAAAAAACAGAAAAAGCCGGATGGAAGCCGCCGAGAAGCGCCCGCTTTTGGAGCCGCCCCCGAGCCCGCCCCCGCCGCTTCCCGCCCTCGGGGCGGCCCTGGGGCCGCAGAGGCGGTTCCCTGAGGGGAAGGGTCGGGGAGTGGCGGGAAGGAGCGTTAAAGCGAATTGTTGGTCACTTAAGAGCCTTTGTCGGGGTTGTTTTTTTAATAACGTTTCATTTTCAAGCGCGGTTAAAAGGGAGCTGTGAAAAAACAAGTCGCTGTGGGTACAAAGGTTTCCGTCCCGTCCTGCCCCTCTGCTCGCAGGGGTCTGAGGAGAATCCCCCTGCAGGGCTGGGGCCACCTCTGGAGTTCTCATCCCAGGAGAGACAGGGAGCTGGTGGAGCAAATCCAGAGGAGCCCCAGCAATGCTGGGAGGGCTGGAACTCTGCTGGGAGAGTTGGGCTTGGGCAGCCTGGAGAAGAGAAGGCTCCAGGGAGACCTTCTGGGGGCCTCTCAGGGCTTCCAGGGGCCTGGCAGAAAGATGGGGAGGGACTTTGGAGCAGGGGCTGTTGGGACAGGACAAGGGGGGGTGGTTTCAAACTATGTGTTTTTTACACTACATGAGGGAAATTCTTTACCATAAGGATGGTGAGAGCCTGGCCCAGGTTGCCCCGAGAGGTGGTTGCTGCCCCATCCCTGGCACCGTTCCCACTGTGGTCGGCTGCTGAGGATAAACCTTAAGTCCAAAGTGTAAATTACTTCTGATTAAAGACATTTCTGGTGGATCTCAAAAAAAAAAAGAGAACCTTTCACAAATACAAAGGCCAGTTGAAGCAGTTCCTTTTGGGGAGAACAAGGGGGAATGGGCTGAAACTCCAAGAGGGAGATTTAGACTGGAGAGAAGGGAGAAATTGTTGCTGCTGAGGGTGGTGAGAGCCTGGAAGAGGTTGCGCTGAGAGGTGGTCGCTGCCCCATCCCTGGCCCCATTCCAGGGGAGGTTGGATGGAGCTCTGAGCAACCTGCTCCAGTTGCAGATGTCCCTGCTCCCTGCAGGGGGGTTGGACTAGATGGCCTTGAAAGGTCCCTTCCCACCCAAACCATTCCATGATTCTATGATTCTCAGCTTTTCTGGCTGGACACCACCTCACGCTGATCTTTCCAAGCCCATATGCCACCAATAGCGGGAATACAGCCGTGGGGGGTGTTTGGACACTCCCCAGTACGTCGTAACCACTGAAATGTGACGCTGAGCAGCCACAGGGAGAGGGATTTGAATTTGGTGGCTGCAGAGGACATGAAAACATCGCTTTAGTTCCATCATCGTGCTTTAAAAAAGGTGCCGGGCTGGAATTCGGAGGTTTGATTTGCAAAGAAATCCTCTGGCAGCGTGAACGGAGCCGGGACTGCGCTGAACTACAGGATGAAGAACTGATAACAAGTTTCCTGTCTTTGCCCTTTCCCAGGAAAAAAAATAAAATTGTGACCCATCACCGAAGGAAATGAGGTTAAAGTGAAACCATTTATCCCTGACAAACCTACACTGGTTGGGATTCAGCTCCGTATTTTCTCCTGGAAATATCCGTGTATAAAACCTCAGCGTAACTTGTCCCACCATCATCCACCCCCCATGGACTCTACTCTTTTTTGCCCTGATTTCCGCTCTGTGCCGGACGTTTTGGTGCAACGGGGATGGAAAATCGGTCTCCTGCGGTTGGCATGTGAGGATGACGCGGAAGCAGCTTTCATAGTACGTGATCTTCTAGCTCAGGATGGGTTGGATCTCTTGGAAAGGCTCATGTGATAATAACAGGAAGGGAAGTTTCCAGTCAGCGTTGAAAGACTGAAATAATCTTCTGGGGAGATCATAAAATTAGCAAAAAGGGAAGTTGGACGACCTCAAAACTCAAATGCTTTCGGTTCCTCTCGAAATTCTCCAGCTGGGTTAGAGAGTTCGCGTCCCAGTTGTGAAAAAAAAAAAGTGTTTTCTGGTGAAAAATATTCACATTTTCTCCTTTAACCAGCAGGGAAATTGTTCCTGTTTAATGAGAAAGGGAAGAACTTGACGTGGTTCTCCATCCCACGTCAGCAGAGAGCCCACCATGGCAACTCTAGTCACTGGAGCCTTCAGGGAATGAAGGAACCTCTGGAGATCATCTGCAGCAGGTCCACCCAGAGCAGGTTGCCCAGGATCACGTTCCGCTCTTGTTCCAAGACACGGCTCAAAGTGACTCAAAGACGTTTTGGGCTCTGGAACCCAGCGAGAAAAGTTGGCTCCTAAAAGCAGATGAAGCTCTGGGCCCACGTCCAGGAGAGGACTTAAACCAGTAGCTAAAGGGAGAGGAATACTGGCAGCACTGGGTACCAGCAAGCCCGGGCAGGAGGACAGAGTCTTTCCAGTGAAATCTGGAGGAGAAGGAGAAGAGAATCACAAACTGGTTTGGGTTGGAAGGGACCTTCAAGATCATCTCATTCCCACTCCCCTACCATGGGTGGGGAGACTTCCTCCTAGAGCAGGTCGCTCAAAGCCCCATCCAACCTGGTCTTGAAAACATCCAGGGATGGAGCATCCCCAGCTTCCCTGGGCAACCTGGGCCAGTTTGCTGAAGTTTGTTGCCAGTTTGTTGGCCGGACTGCTCTTGGAGCAAGGAGGTAGGGAAGGACCACCGGCAGCTTTTCAGATCCAAGTGGATCCACCGAATGGTCTAAAACCGCTGGTGGGGGCAGCCCTAGGAAACACTGCCCATGCTCATGAGGATCTTCTCCTGTTGGGATTATTCTCCGCTCTGTTCCCTTTTTGTGGTTACTCTTCATTCTTTCAAAGTCGAGAGAAAGCAAGAAGAACTTCTCTGCCCATTGGCTCCAACCTCCTGCCCAGGAGTTCTCAGGAGCCAGAAGGTCTCCCCGGAGCCTCCTTTGCTCCAGGCTCAACAACCCTCAGCTGCTCCTCCCCACACTCCTGCTCCACACCCTTCCCCAGCTCCGTTGCCCTTCTCTGGCCACGCTCCAGCCCTTCCAGCTCCTTCTGGGAGTGAAGGGCCCAAAACTCAAGCGAGGATTTGAGGGATTGGAGACACGTTTGGGTGACTCGTATCCCTAGTCCTGACTCAGCCAGTCATGTGGAGCTGAGCAAACAGCAAATCTGGGTTGTTTTTTTTTAAAAAAAGACAACCATGGATAAACCCATCCAAAAGCCATAAACCCCAGGAGTCCTGATGTCCCTCAGCGAGGATTTTAAAGATTCCCTGAAGGTGTTGGCAAGAAGGATCAGAAGGGAGCATGACCGGAGACCGACTGGAGTGTGACCGGTGAGGAAACCCCGGAGAAATTCAGTACCAGACAGGAACCGGCAACTTCTCAGAGCCGCAGGCTGGGAAGCCCAGGGCATCTGCTGGGGGGAGAAGGGCTTTTGATCCTGTAGAAGGAAAAGACCTGGTGTGTCCAAGGCCTGGCTCAAGTCGCCACCACAATCCCACACGAAAGGAAGAGGAGGTCACTGGAAGAAAAGTTTTGGCTTTTACGCAGGGTCGATGGCTTTGAATCCCTTAAATTAAATTCATTTTTTCTTCTAGAGGAAGAAAAGGGTTTTTTTCTACAAAGAACAAGGAGGAATTGTTCCTCGGTTGCCACCAATCAACTTCTCCTGGTTCTTTGAAGAGCACAAAGGCCCTACTGTCCTTGCTGGGTTTTCCCACCACAGCTTTGGCTCTTGAAATCAGGGGGATCTCCGCACTGGGAAGGCAGCCCCTGGAATCCTGGGATCACTTTTGGGCCCCTCCCTCCCTCCCAGAAGGAGCTGGAGGGGCTGGAGCGTGGCCAGGGAAGGACAATGGAGCTGGGGAAGGGTGTGGAGCAGGAGTGTGGGGAGGAGCGGCTGAAGGTTGTTGAGCCTGGAGCAAAGGAGGCTGAGGGGAGACCTTCTGGCTCTCCACAACTCCCTGAAATTCAGGAGCTTGGAGCCAGGGGGGGTCGGGCTCTGCTCCCAAGGAACAAGTGGCAGGACAAGAGGAAGCGGCCTCAAGTTGCCCCAGGGGAGGTTCAGGTTGGAGCTGAGGAGAAATGTCTTTGTGGGAAGGGTTGTGAAGGGCTGTCCCAGGCTGCCCAGGGCAGGGCAGGAGTCCCCCTGATCCCAGGAGGGGTTTCCAAGGCGTGGAGCTGTGGTGCTGAGGGCCAGGGGTTGGTGGTGCCCTGGCAGGGATAGGGCAACGCTTGGCCTCCATAACCCTGAGGGTCTCTTCCAACCCAAACAATTCCATGATCTTTCCCACACGAGGCAGGAACCTCCAGCCTGTCCCATAAGGTGCTTCCCAGTGCTTTTCAGCACCCAGCTGCAAGTCCCCGCCGGATCTTTACCCCTCTCCCGGCCGATCTCCCGTTATTCCCACTGAGGCGCCTCCTTCCAGCACGGCCCCATCTCCTCCCCTCCTCCGCTTCCCGCCCTGCTCTTCTCCGGGCGTCGCCGGCCTGATGAGGTCACTTCCGTCGCCGCGCGTTGTTATAGCAACGGGCGGCGCGTCCGGGCGGCCCCGTCGCTTAGGCCGCGGTGATGGAGGCTCTGCGGCGGGAGGTGACCGGGCTCGGTCCACGCTCCGTGGCCCTGGTGAGCGGCCACCACGGCGGGAGGGCTTCGGGGTCCTTGGGGTGGGGACCTCAAGGCGGTACCGGTTGAAGGTCAGGGCCTTCTGAGCGGAGCGGGGAGGATTTATTGGTGGGCCCCGCGGGCTGAGAGGCTTGGGCGGACCCGCGGCTGTTTCGTGTGTGTCTCTGGAAGCCGGATCCGCTGGATCCGCGGGGGATGAGGTCGTTTCTGTGGGAATACGTGAGCTCTGTGTGTGTGCACGCTGCGAAACACCAGACCTTTGGGAAAAGGCTCCTGGAAAAGGAGGCGGCCGGAGGGTACTCCTGAGGATCGTGTTTGTCTAAAGCAGACGAAACAATTCCTGGGATACACAAGGTAAGGCTGAATCCATAGCCTGGGCAACAGGCAAACGCTGGCGGCCGAAGCCATTCCACGCTCCTGTACTGGTGTCGTGCTCAACCATGCAGAGCTTGTTGGGCTTTACCCCTAATTATCCGGAACTGGCGTCGTTTGGTGCCATGGATTTCTTTTCCCAACTCAAAACCATCCCAGAAGAACCGCTTTTATTTCCGCCGCTGACGTCTCCTTTCTCTTACAGAGAGCCAAGCCTCCCAAAGACCAAGCAAAGGAAAAGTTCTGGTCGGCCCGCAGACGGAAAGAAGAGGAATTCCTGGAAACCGTCCGTCTCTTCAAGCTCTACGACCAGTGTCGCAAGGTCCACGAGTGGCACCAGCGCGGCCGAGAAAAATGGCTGCACGGCGCCGTGCGGAGAAAGGTGGAGGCGACGATGCGGGAATATCGGGCGGGGATCGAGGAGAGACGAGAGAGGTGGGAAACAAGGAGCTAATGCCGATGTCTGCCCTGCTGTTTTCAGCTTAACTCTGAGCGGAGAGGGATGGTTCTGGGGAAAGCGCTCGGCTGAGCTGGGCTCTGCGCGGTATTCGGTGCGGCGGTCGTTATTGGGTGGAACGGGAAGCTGGAGAAGAACCGGGGCCGGAGGAGCCCCAGCGATGCTGGGAGGGCTGGAACCCTCTGCTGGGAGAGTTGGGCTTGGGCAGCCTGGAGAAGAGAAGGCTCCACGGAGACCTTCTGGGGGCCTTTCAGGGCTCCCAGGGACCTGGCAAAAAGATGGGGAGAGACTTTGGAGCAGGGCCTGTTGGGACAGGACAAGGGAGGATGGGTTGAAACTCCAAGAGGGAGATTTAGACTGGAGAGAAGGGAGAAATTGTTGGTGCTGAGGGTGGTGAGAGCCTGGAAGAAGTTGTCCATCAGAGGTGGTCGCTGCCCCATCCCAGTGGAGGTTGGATGGGGCTCGGAGCAACCTGCTCTAGTTGCAGATGTCCCTGCTCCCTGCAGGGGGGTTGGACTGGATGACCTTGGAAGGTCCCTTCCCACTCAGATCTTTCTGGAATTCTATGACTGTGTCCATTTGGATTTTGCTCATCTTCACACATGGAGACTCCACCAGCTCTTTGGGTCACATGGAATGTTTCAGGATTTCACCACCCTCCCCGTGAAAATAATTTAAAAAATATTTTCTCATGATCGGGTGGAATTTTAGATGTTTTGTTTTGTGCCCCCTGCCTCTTGTTGTGTCTCTGGGCACTGCTGAGAAGAAACCTTCTCCCTTTTTTGCATTTCCTCCAGACATCGATAAGATCCCCCCTAAACTTCTCTTTTCCAGGCTGAACAGTCCCAGCTCCCTCAGGAGAGAGCTTTTTGGAGAAATTCTCCTTATAGGAGAGATGCTCCAGTCCCTTAATCACCTTAGTGGCCCTTCACTGGGCTTGCTCCACTGAGCTGGTGTCTCTTCTGCGCTGGGGAGCCCCAAACTGGACCCATCACTCTGGAGGAGGCCTCAGCAGTGCTGAGAAGTGAAGAGTCACCTCCTCGGACCTTCTGGCGCTGCTCTTCCTCACGCAGCTCAAGCTGCTGTTGGCTGCCTTTGCCACAAGGGTGCATTACGGAATCACAGATGGTTTGGGATGAAGGAACTTCTGGAGCTCCTCTGGTGCCACCCCCCTGCTCCAGCAGGGGCACCCAGAGCAGGGGGCCAAGCAGGGCAAGTCTCCAGGTGCCTTTGGAATCTCTCCTGAGAAGGAGACTCCCCAAGCTCTCTGGGCAGCCTGGGCCAGGCTCCAACCCCCTCCCACCAAAGAACTTGCTCCTCCTGCTCCCAGGGAACCTCCTGGCTTCCAGTTGGTGCCCGTTGCCCGTTAGACGTGTAGCACCATCTCTCACGGAGGGGCGTCCCACTGCCTACCCATTTTGTGCTCCTAAAAAATGAGCTAGGACTTTCTCCTTCACCAGAAGGATCCTTTTAAGCTGTATTTAAATGTTTTCCTTGCAGGCTTCGCGAGCTCCTGGAGGCAGAGGAAAAGGGGTACTTTGCTGAGCTGGAGGCGCTCGAGGAAACGGTAGAGGAGAGAGAGGCGAAGATGAGGGAGCGAGTAAAGCTCTTGAGAGAGAAGAGAGAAAAAGAGAGACAACAACTGGTGGCTGAAAAACGAGAGCAGCAGTTCAGGTAACTTAGAAAATCCAAGTTGGGTTAAGGAAATGAAGGTGGTTTGGATAGAGCTGTGTAGAATCACAACATTCTTGTGGTTGGAAAAGGCCTTGAAGATCATGGAGTCCAAGTATTAACCCATCCCTGCCAGGGCACCGCTAACCCGTGGCCCTCAGCACCACAGCTCCACGCCTTGGAAACCCCTCCAGGGATGAGGGCTCTGCCACTCCAGCCCCTCAAGTTTCTTCTGGGAGGTAGGAGCCCAAAACTGACCCCAGGATTCCAGGGGTGGCTTCCTCAGTGCCCAGCCCAGGGGGACGATCCCTGCCCTGGCTCATCTCCAGCCGACTCTTGACCAACCTTCCCCGGTCCTTTCCCACCGGGCACTTTCCAGCTCCTCTTCCTCCAGCCTGAAGTGTTGCAGGGAGTTGTTGTGACCCAAGGACAGGACCCGGCCCTTGGCCTGCTTCACCCTCATCCCCTTGACCTCAACCCATCGATCCAACCTGACCAGACCCCTCTTTAGATCCTCCTGACCCTCCAGCACATCAACACTCCCGCCCAACTTGGCGTCATCCGCAAATAAAATGTGGATGCCTCGATCCCCTCGTCCAGATCATTGACAAAGAGATAAAAGAGAACGGATCCCAACACGGAGCCAGGAAAAGTCCTTTGTCGCAAGATCCTTGGACCCCCTGCGTCCTGCTGGAATTCCGGAAGGGCTCCAACTCAGCTGTAAAGAGAAATTCAGGCTGTTTTAAGCCCGGAGCCTGTTCATCGTTGGGTGTCTTGAAAGAAAATTGCACGGAAAGTGGATTCCCCCCTCTTCTTTGGGCTAAGATCAGTAGGGAGAACGTTGTTACGGCGGCTACTTGTAAAATAAATGAAGAACTGGAGAGGAGAGGCTGAAACACAGGTTGTGTCTTCGGGTGGTAGCTCCGTCCAGGCACAATTTGGATGTTAAGAAGCTTAGGAGAGCGAAGTGAGGAAGAAAAGCAGCCATCTGGGCGAGCAGCTGTTGGTAGGTTGCTGTAAAAGCTGCTTGGAAGGAATTATTTTGACAAAATCAAGCAATTACAGGGTTATTTCCCATTAAAATTCGAAGCCTGCCCAACTTTTCTTGAAGTTCTCTTTTTTTGCCTTCCGGGAATTCGATTAAATTCAGCTTGGTTTAGAATCCTGGAAAAAAACTCCTCCTTTATTCCTTTGCTGAGGAGAGAAGCCGTTGTCATTTGTGACTCGATATCGGCGCCTTCCCCGTGGAACATTCCAGAAATATGTTTTTCCGTGAATTCTTATTAGGCCCTTTGTCTGTCATCACCAGTTACTCCTCCCCGGGAGTTGGGAGGTAGATCCCAGTGTCAACGTGTAAGCAAAATGGGAATGATGGGGTACGTTGAAAGCAGGAGGTGTGCGGATCCCAGAATTCACCTGGTTGGACCAGATGGTCTCCAGAGGTCCCTTCCAACCTCCCCACCGTGCTGGAATTGCCATCATCTGCAGAAGGTGGTTTCGTTCAGCACGAGACTGAGAGATCTTCTTACTTCACAGCCTTTGTGTGTGTCTGTCACGCATCCTGAGAGCTTCTTGGTCCTTAACCCTTGTAGATCTTCACCGTTGTCTTCTAGTTCCACGTTTGGAGCCGATGAAAAATCTCTGGCCCGGTTGTCGAGCAGAATTAAAACACTGGTGAAGTGTTGAAATGAAATATCGTTTGATAGCGCGTCTTGGTCTTCCCAGCGCTTTGTTTGCGAAAATAAAAGCAGAGTCCGCGAAGAGTTGAGCGTTCTTCAACTTGCTGGGCTCAAAAGCATCTGTAGATGTGGTGCTGAGGGCCATGGGTTAGCGGGGAGCTGGCGGTGCTGGGGCAACGGTTGGACTTGATGAGCTTGAAGGACTTTCCCAACCAGATGGTTCTGATTCCATGATTCTGGCTGAAGACGAAGTGGCAATGGAAACGGAAAGGTGCGTTCACTTGGGTGACGTTCTGGCTTCTCCGGGCTTTTATTGACATTTTTCTGAATTATCTCACGAAACTTCCTGGAAAAAAATGGCAAAGTTTCCAGTTCAAGTCCGTAACCTAAATTTTCTGAAGCTTTCAAATGACTTAAAGCTCTTTGGAGGCTTCCTTTGAACGAAGACCAACCAATATGTTGGAACAAGCGTAGCGTGCTTGTTCTGTCCCTCAAAAAAAAAAAGTCTATATACGCACAACCCCCCCGCACCGCTCGTTCCAAACACATCTATACATTTCCTATAAGATACTTGCTGAATATATAACTTGTGGGTGAACGCAGAGATTGTTTTTATCACAGATGCAAATCTAGGACCCGCTCTTCAACTCATGGCTGTCAAAATCGCCCTCAAATCAGGCTCTGGGTGATTTCTCAGGACCTGGCGCCCGACCCCACGTAGAATTTGGCGTCCTGAGCCGTAGCTCTGAGCTTGGAGCCTCCATCCCTTGCCCACCTTATTCTTTGGAGACTTTTTTTCGGAACTTCCACGTTGCCTTTCAGAGAAGAGTGCGAGGAGCTTCGCGTCTGGTGGATGAAGAAGCACCAGAAGGAGGTGTGCGAAGACCGGCTGGCCCAGCTCGCCCTGAAGGAGGAGCTGAAAAAGCAGCAGAAGAAAGAGGAGCAGATGTTTGCCGAGCTTTGGGAAGAGGACAGGCTGGCAAAGGAAGAGCGAGAGGCGGCGGAGACGAAAAAATCAGCGGAACGGAGTCGGGAAACGCTGAGCGGGCTCAGCGCCCAGGTAGAGGCGCTCGGCGCGCACAGAGAGGAGGTGAAGCGGCTGAAGGAAGAAGAGGCTCGATTCCTGGTGAGTTCTGAAACCTTCTCTGCTCTGGGTTGTGTCTAAGGCCTCCCTCATGAGAGGCTTAGTAGGTGTTTAGATGAATCCATACCTTATTTCTGGCTCCACTGAGTCCATTAGGATCTGACATCCTCTCCTTACGTTAGGGCTCTTCTCCAGAGCTCTGGAGAATTCCTTCCTGGGGAAAACAGACCTTGGATTTTCGCACTCAAAGCCTTTGTGGGAAATGGAAACGTTTTCAAGGTTTTCACAGAATCCCAGGCTGCTTTGGGTGGGAAGGGACCTTTCAAGGTCCTATCTGGTCCAACCCCCCTGCAGGGAGCAGGGACATCTGCAACTAGAGCAGGTTGCTCAGAGCCCCATCCAACCTCCCCTGCGATGGGGCCAGGGATGGGGCAGCGACCACCTCTCGGGGCAACCTCTTCCAGGCTCTCACCACCCTCAGCAGCAACAATTTCTCCCTTCTCTCCAGTCTAAATCTCCCTCTTTTAGTTCCAAACCATCCCCCCTTGTCCTGTCCCAACAGGCCCTGCTCCAATGTCCATCCCCATCTTTCCGCCAGGCCCCTGGAAGCCCTGAGAGGCCCCCAGAAGGTCTCTCTGGACCTTGTGTTTTTGATGGTAAGTGCACTGGGAGGAAAAGGCACACGGCTCTTTCCCAGCTCTCCGATCCCAGTCCGTAAGGAGCACAGCCGGCCGAGCTCCCGCGGGGAGGTCGCAGAGCACTGGCGGTTCCCTCAGAACCCCGACACGTACGTGTGGAAAGGTGCGGGCGTGAAAAATTCCAACGGCTTTATCCCTCAGCTGATGGAATTTCAGAATCTACATTCATTTATTTATGTATTTAAAGCCCAAGCTGCCCAGAGAGGTTGTGGAGTCTCCTTCTCCGGAGAGATTCCAAATGCTCCCTGCTGTGGGTGCCCCTGCTGGAGCAGGGGGGTGGCACCAGAGGAGCTCCAGAGGGCCCTTCCAACCCCCACCAGTCTGGGATTTCTTTTGCAGCTATTTACAGATAGCTACAAGATATAGATATATTAAGATACACAGACCCCTAATTTTTTTAAAAGAACGACAAAAATAAATCTTAGGCTCTGAAAATCCCGGCTGTAAACCAGCGGATTCCTTAATCCTACTTTGCCTTGTAGTGTTTCATTGACTTTTCTCTGGATATTTTAAAATATTTTCTTGGAACAGCTTTTAAGGCCCTGCCAAACCCTCCCAGGCAAAGAATATTTTGACTTGAACAGCATTTTTCTGAACAGCCCAGTTGAGTAGAAGACTTTGGAGCTTCTCCTGAAGGAAGCTGCCTTGGGCTCTGTCAAGGAGGGAAATTTCTGATGGAGTGGTTTAGTCTCTAGGGGGGGGAGGAAATCAAAAGTGTTCTTCAAAGGGCCCAAGAAAGAGAATTTCTGCCGTGGAAATGGGCTGTAAGCCTTTCTCAGCAGAAAAGGGATGTGGCAGCTGGGCTCATTCCCAGGTTTTCAGTGAGGGACAGTTTTTCGAGCAGGGCCTGTTGGGACAGGATAAGGGGGGATGGTTTTGAGCTAAAAGAGGGAGATTTAGACTGGAGAGAAGGGAGAAATTGTGGATTCTGAGGGTGGTGAGAGCCTGGAAGAGGTTGCCCAGGGCGGTGGTCGCTGCCCCATCCCTGGCCCCGTTCCAGGGGAGGTTGGCTGGGGCTCTGGAGCAACCTGCTCGAGTTGTAGATGTCCCTGCTCCCTGCAGGGGGGTTGGATGGGATGGCCTTGAAAGATCCAATCCCACCCAAAGCAGTCTGGGATTTTATGAAGCACTGGACAAGATTCTACCCTAGCCCTTTAGTCCCGGCTCGTCGTTGCTTGGTAGCAACTTCTTGATATATTTGCGGTGTTCCGTCACCGTGGAGTGTCAAGTTTCCCAGAGTAAGCACCAGGGATCCCATCCTTAGCTACTCTTACCCAACTTCACCGACGTCAGAATTGAGCCGGAGACATGTACCGGCTTGCCCAGTAGACCTCCAACTATTTCCACCTTTCCTCTTCCAAGAGTCTGGGGTGACTTAGTGGCTCAAATCACACACGTTCAGTTTGAGAAGATGGCAAAGTCACCTTTGGGTTTGAAACACCGGAAGAGTCTTAGAGTCTTTGGCCAGCACAACAAATTCTATCCCGTAACAACAAGTCTACGGCCGCTAGAGATGCCACGCTCTGAACACTCAGGCGGGCAACAGGTGGAGAACCGTGAGGAGCACATGGCTCTGTTAGCGGTGGCTGGTTATGGTTGCGTGTGAAGACTTGGCTCTCGATCGGCCGTGCCGCAGCGCTATCGATTTCTCTAAAGAGATGACTGAAATATTTGGAGAAGGTCAGGAATCCCCAGGGTTTTGGTTTTGAAGAGCACGTGCGATAATGAAAGAGGGGGAAAAAAAAACAAACAGGTTCTAATGAAGGAGATGTGAAAATGGTCAGGCTTGGAGAGGTCTAACGGGTGACGCGCATTCTCTAACGTCAGCGAGAATAGTTTAAATATTTATCTTTGCTCTTCAGGGCTCTAATTAAACGGATTTTAGCCGTCACTCTGTTTGAAGGTACGCAATGGTATCACAAGGTGGCTTTTCTTACCCTTGTAGGAAGAAGAGCAGCAACAGCTTCAGCTAGAAACTGACCGACTTCAGTTGGAGAAACTCCGGAAACAGAAGGAACGCAGGGATACGTTGCTCAGCGCGGTGCAGGAGAAGAGGAATCGTCTTAATGCAGAAAAACAAGATGAACTCGCCTTTGAGATGAAGATCTTGGAAAAAGCTCTTCAGGAACCTCAGGAGAACACTGAGGAGAAAATAAAAAGAAAAGTAAGAGGGGGAGGGGTTTGTTGTGAAGTTGCAATCAGAGAATGGATTTGGTTGGAAGAGACTTTTAAGACTGAGTCCAACCATTCCCCCAACCCTGCCAGGGCACCACCAACCCCTGGCCCTCGGCACCACAGCTCCATCCCTTGGAAACCCCTCCAGGGATCAGGGAGACTCCAGCCCTGCCCTGGGCAGCCTGGGACAGCCCTTCACAACCCTTCCCACAAAGACATTTCTCCTCAGCTCCAACCTCAACCTCCCCTGGGGCAACTTGAGGATGGTTCCTCTTGTTCCTTGGGAGCAGAGCCCGACCCTCCCTGGCTCCAAGCTCCTGAATTCCAGGGAGTTGTGGAGAGCCAGAAGGTCTCCCCTGAGCCTCCTTTGCTCCAGGCTCAACAAGCCCAGCTCCCTCAGCCGCTCCTCCCCACACTCCTGCTCCACACCCTTCCCCAGCTCCGTTGCCCTTCTCTGGCCACACTCCAGCCCCTCCAGCTCGTTCTGGGAGGGAGGGAGGGCCCCAAACTTGACCCCAGGATTCAAGGAGCGGCCTCCCCAGCGCCTAGAGCAAGATTCCTCACAGCTCTTTCCCACAACAGGGTTTGGAACAGAGCTCTCGGCTCCCAGTTCCCCCATCGGCCGCAAGTCACCACTTTTCACCTTTTGAGGTCAAAAAAGCCTTTTTGAGTTAATTTACCCAGATCTGCAAATGTCTGTTTGTTTGCAGCAAGAGCTGTTGAAGGAGCAACAGACTTACCTGGCCCACCTGGCTCAACAGCTGGAGGAAGAGAAACGGCGGGAAAAAGAAGCGGAGAAGCTCCTCGATGAGGAGACGGCGAAGGTTTGGGCCAAGAAGGCCGAGCAAACGCAATTCGAGAAGGAGGCTAGAAAGCAGCTTCTCAAAGACGTCCTGACCACGAGACAACAGCAGGTTGAGGAGAAGCGTGAGTACCAACAACTTACTCTTTCGGCACCAAACCTCCCGCGTGGTTCCCAACCTTGCTGAAGGCGGAGGGCGGACACCACCGCGCTGCTTCTGGGAGGACCGTCCGGCCCGGGAGGCGTTGGCTCTACGGTTGAGCGGACAACCAACTTCACGCCTCCTGGAATTCCCTACACGCATTCCCCGGTTCTGGCAGCAGAGCAAGGAATGCAGGAGGAAGGAGTGATTGTTATTAATTATTATTATTATTATTAATTATTATCATGAAATTCGGAATGTGAGATGTTTCCACGTTGGCGAAACAAACGAGCTGAGAAGGCTCTCGCCGTCGGTTGCCCGCCTCCCAGGCGGCAATTTAGTCGCGCTGGCCCTTCATGTTCCTAAAATTCTTTGTGGTTTTGATCGCTTTTGTAGTGCGGAGAAACGCGAAGGAGCAGGAAGAACTTGCTCAGGAGAGGAGGTCGTTGGCTGAAGCGATGGAAGAACTCGAGCGTACGGAAGAGGAAAAACACGCAAGGTGATTTTTTGTTTTTCTTTTTTTGTCTTTTTTTTTTTTGCGCCGTGGGTTCGGTTGTTCGTCGCCGATCGAGCTTTGAAACTCACCCGTGGGTCAGTTCTCATTTTGGGAGGACTCTCCAAGCTCTGAGTGGACTTCCTTAAATCGCTCGTTCCCATCTCGTTGCGACTTCTCGCGTTTATTAAATCCGGCCCCTCGTCCTCCTCGCTGTTCTCAGGAGTGGAGGAGGAGGGTTAATGAGAGGTTAGCTCGTTACTCACCTACTGATGTGCTCCGATTTATTTAGTGCGTAAACTCCACCCACCTTCGGCATCTACAGTCACCGCAACAGCTGGTTCTCCTGGGGGTTCTCCTGGTATTCCAGTTCCTCAGGGGGAGAAGAGAGTTACTCGCAGTAGCTGAAATGTTCCTCTGGGTGTCACGCCAAGCCCAGGACCAAGGGCTTGACTTCACTTCTTTTCCCTTTTGTACTCCTGCTCTTGTCCGTGGGAGGTGATTCCTTTCAGAGCCAGGATCTCTTGGGTTCTCTGGTTTTATTGGTAACAGTCTCCTGGTAATGGCAGAAATCTCACCCTTCTGATGGAACAGAACCTTAGAATTGTTTTAGGTGGAGGAGACCTTGGAGATCATGGAGTCCAAGCGTTGCCCCAGCCCTGCCAGGGCACCACTGAGCCCCATCCCTCAGCACCACATCTCCACACCTTGGAAACCCCTCCAGGGATCAGGGGGACTCCAGCTCTGCCCTGGGCAGCCTGCGACAGCCCTTCACAACCCTTCCCACAAAGACATTTCTCCTCAGCTCCAACCTAAACCTCCCCTGGGGCAACTTGAGGCCGGTTCCTCTTGGCCTGGAGCTTGTTCCTTGGGAGCAGAGCTCAAACCCCTCCTGGCTCCAAACTCCTGAATGTCAGGGAGTTGTGGAGAGCCAGAAGGTCTCCCCTGAGCCTCCTTTGCTCCAGGCTCAACAAGCCCAGCTCCCTCAGCCGCTCCTCCCCACACTCCTGCTCCACACCCTTCCCTAGTTCCGTTGCCCTTCTCTGGCCACGCTCCAGCCCCTCCAGCTCCTTCTGGGAGGGAGGGGCCCAGAACTAAACAAGGATTTGAGGTGTCATTTTTATTCCTATTTCTGCCCTTTCCAGGAAAGTCAAGGAAGCAAAAGAACACTATGAACAACTCAGGGCTCAAATGGCCTTTCGACAGCAGGCCCGGGACGCTGAGGAAGAAGAGAAGCAGCGAGACCATGAATCGGTTCTAGCAGCGGAGAGAACTTACCAAGAGAAGGTCCAGGACATTCTGTCAAGGCCTTATGAGAATCCAGCAAAAACCCACCCCCTGAGAAGACAACTACCATCCAACACTCAAGAAAATCACTTACGATGACCTTCAGCTCCAGTTGCTTGTCTTTCAAAGCGTTTTCTACGAGTGTTTTTAACCGACTCGAGTTTGCCGACCCCTCTCCGCTGTGATGCTCCAAATATTTCCCTGGAAAAGACGAGAAACATCGTATTTTAGAGGTTATTTTTTTTCCCCTATGGATTTATTTTTTGGTCCAAATGACATTTTAATACAAGAATCCTGTGTGTTCTTTGCAGTGTAACGACGTATTAAGGCGACACAAATGATAGGCAGGAGTTTTTGAGGGGAAAATCGTAGAGGGTTTTCCGCAAACTTCTATTAAAACGCCTTTCAACCGGCAAAGAGTTGCAAAACCTCCTTTTTCTGTTCAGACAGAAGCTACTTGGTGACACATCTTTGGGTTTCTCGTGAAATAGAAAACGATGAGTCTCTTTTACTCTCTGGACAAAGAGCTGATCTTATTTTGTAGGTTTCCTGAGAGCTGTGGAGCGATCTGGGGAATATCCGAGTCCCAAAGCCTACCCTGAGCCCTCTGAGGGGGAAGCACCACCCACATTTTGAAGCAGAGAACACAAAAAATGTGGCCAGATGGTAGCAAGACACCGACCCATCCCAACCTGCTCCGGTTGCCGATGTCCCTGCAGGAGGGTTGGACTAGATGGCCTTGAAAGGTCCCTTCCAACCCAACCCACTCCATGGTTCTGTGAACACGGAGAACTTGAGAGCTGCTCCTGCTCTTATCCAGGTGGGAAAGGCCATCTCCAGGTAACAGAAGTAGTTTCATCAGTCCCAGGTAGTCCCAGGTCTCTGCTCTCCTCGTTGGATCAAACCGGCAGAATGAGGAAGAGATTCATTTCCTGCTTTGCCGCAGACTCCTGGTGCGGCCCGGCTCGAGCAAGGTAGACTTTTTTTTTTATCATTTTAATTTTTTTTTTCTTTACTCCTGTGACCCCTCTTTGAAAAATGAACATAATAGCCCCTTCACAATCGCAGGATTAATTAAAGTGGGTTATTAAAGGCCGTGACACTGTCGTTGGGTACGCCCGAGACGAGAGGAAAAAAAAAAGAAAATCTATCGGTGAGCTCAGTGCGTTTGAACCATCCAGAAATTTAATTATTTTTAATTTTTTTTTTTAATAAAAGAATTCAGAAGAGCTGGTCAGGGCTATCAAGCATTTTGAAGGCATCTGAGCTCTTGCTGCTGGAGGCAAAATTCCTCTGCGAGGAAGGTGAAGTCTGGGAAAAGACCAACCAAAAAAAAAAAAAAAATTCAGGCTGGAAGAGCTTTGCCTTCAGGAGAAATGAATTCCCATGGGAGAACTAAACTCTTCCAAGAGAAACGTGG
This sequence comes from Baryphthengus martii, assembly GCA_013396935.1. NCBI lineage: Eukaryota > Metazoa > Chordata > Aves > Coraciiformes > Momotidae > Baryphthengus > Baryphthengus martii. The sequence goes on from VWZK01014560.1 coordinate 69,772, forward strand.
TGGCTGAGGAACGTGGTGGCTGAGGAACGTCTTGCCGGGGCTGGCCCCTTTGCTGCCGAACTTTCGGGTGGCTCTAGGAGAACGTAACTACTCCTCCGTGTGGCATTTCCCTCCCAGTGAGTAACCCCAGAACCAAACCAGCTATTAAACTGGGAGCGCTAGGAAGTGAAGCAGACGGGGCCGAGTGACACCTCCCTGCTCCAGGAACCCGGAGATGAATCCACTAGTGTTTAAAAACCAGTTCTGGGTCCAGCTCTGGGGTCCTCAGCCTTAAGAGAGACCTGTTGGAGTCTTTTATTTGGAGGGAAATCCTTCTTTGTTAGTTATTTCTTATTTTAACACCTTGGTTCGTTACTCCTGACTTGAACACAGGTAGGAAGTCTCGCTGCTGATCTGGCCAGCGTCACCCTGCCCAGGGTACGGTGACACCGCAGCCCCAGCCAGTCCCGAGGACGGCTCCCGGGTGGATCACGCGATGACTTCCGTGCGGTCCAGGAGGAGGGAAGTTCAGCTTCTTTGGGACAACCCTGCTGCAAAAATTCAGGACTCGGGGGTTGTATTGAGCAACAATCGGCCGCGTCCTGGTGATGGACGTTCGGAGCCGTCAAGAATTAACACTCCCTAGGTTGGCCTGAGCTGCTCCTGTGCCCCAGGTGGGTGGTGTCACCTACGGGTGACATCCAGTGAAAGCACCGACCTTTCCCTGCAAATCTTCACGCACGCACGCCGAGAATTCCAAGGTTTATTTCAAACCTTGTTAAACATTATAATCACCAAGCGAACGAAGCTTCTGCCTTCCCGACGAGGTAATTTCCAGCAAGTCACCATTTAGGACACACCTCAAGGATTTCATTTGTATTTTTAGTTTTTATTTTCAACCTTTTTAATTAAAATTTTAGACGACAATAAATCCGATGGGGGCAAAAAAAAAAAATCCCACGTGGCACCAGCTGGTATTTCACGGCTGTGCTTTGCCTCTGGGCTATCACTTCTACTCAGGCTTCACTAAACCCTTTGCTCCGCGTGTTCTTTCCGTCGCCGATTTAATAAAAGGAGAGGAGCAAGTTTGGTTTGCCTGCCGAAGTTATCTCGGAGGCTTTGGCGAGATTACGCCGTCAAAGACGTTACCCAGGGTCATTTCCAGACGAGCTGTGGGGTTTTTCTCCCTTTCTTTCCTCCTTCCCAAACTTCCCCCAGAGCCACCTGCGGTTTATTTGGATTCACCAAGGACAGCAGAGCTGGAAAAGTGAGATAGCCGCGATCCTGCCTCTCTTCCCACCGCATCCCTGCCAGCTGAGGGAAAAGATGCCAAAGGAGGAGGCGGGCGGGGGGAGTTTCACCTCCCTCAAAGGGTTGAGGAGCAGAGGGGGAGAAGCCACCAGCGATCGCTTTAAACCGGCACAGCCCGAAACCACGGGAGGAGGGATCCCTGCTTACGGAGTAAACGAGCGTGGCGGAGAAGAAGTCCCGTTGAGGACATTTTCTGCCTGTTTATGCAAAATACCTTGAACGAGAATGAATAGCAAGAGTGATTCATTAGGAATATTTTGCATTCGCAGCAGCCTTCCCAGGCTCAAAAAGTGCCTTGTAAGCACGGATCGAAGCACCGGGCGCTCCCAGGAGATGGAGGGAAGCTCCGGACTGATTTCTGGGGGTGATTTTTGGTTCTTTCTACCCAAGAAACAATTCCTGACGTGGGTGTAGGATGGAGAGGTAGAGAAGCCGTGCTGGTGGTGGGAACCCAAACCCACCTCCAGGCAGAAGAGGGAGAAAAACCTGTCCCCGGCGTGTGTTTGGAATGCATTCCCAGTGGGTCCTGATGTTTGTCCCAGATGTCCTGCTAAAGGCCACTCCACTAAAACCATTCCTTGTATCCCGACATACAGACGATCCCCAGCGGCTGGGGGGGATGGCAGAGCCTCAACCCACCAAAGGGCACCTGCTTGGCATTTAATTCCTCTTTTTTCTGTGGGAAAGGAAGAAGAATAGAGGAATAAAAGTTAAAAAACCCCAACAATCCAACAAGAAATACATTGTGTTCCAGTGCCTGGAGTGAGGGAAATGAGGTTGTTCCCTCAACACCCTTCCCGGGGCTGGGGGCAGGAGCAGAGGTGGGCTCCTGGAAACTCCCGGGGAAGCAGCTGGGACAAGGAAGAGGAAGGAAAAATATGTTTTAAAAAAGGGCTTATAAAAAGAAAAAAAAAATAAAATAAAAAGCGACGCAGACTGTGAGGCAAAGCACTGCCCCCCCC
>VWZK01014560.1:75446-111692 GCA_013396935.1 Baryphthengus martii
TTTTGCTGTGGTTTTTTTTTTTTTTTTTTTTGGTTTGTTGTAGAAGCAAATGGGAATTTAGTGTGAGTTATGTCCCAGCGGAAGAGGAGCTGGATGGGGAAGGGTGCAGGCCTGGTTACTGGTAACAGTCTCCTGAAGGAACAGAGGCTTAGAATTGTTTTAGGTGGAGGAGACCTTGAAGATCCTGGAGTCCAAGCGTTGCCCCATCCCTGCCAGGGCACCACTGACCCCTGTCCCTCAGCACCACAGCTCCACGGCTTGGAAACCCCTCCAGGGATCCCTTCCCAACTCCTCCCAGGAAGACATTTCTCCTCAGCTCCAACCTAAACCTCCTCTGGGGCAACTGGAGGCCACTTCCTCTTGTGGAACGTGAGGTCATTCCCTCTTGTCCTGGTGCTTGTTCCTTGGGAGCAGAGCCCGACTTCCCCTGGCTCCAACCTCCTGAATTTTAGGGAATTGTGGAGAGCCAGAAGGTCTCCCCTCAGCCTCCTTTGCTCCAGGCTCAACATTCCCAGCTCCCTCAGCCGCTCCTCCCCACACTCGTGCCCTAGATTCTTGTCCCCAGTGTTCCCCCTGGAGCGTGGCACTGGTGGGACATGCCCAGCCAAACTGGTTGCAGCTGGACACGGGTGTTTCTTTCACTCCAAGGGCAGCAGCTCCCTCCACGCCACGTTCCAGAACCCTCCGAAGAAACTCGTTGCTGCGAATCTTCCAGCCGAGGTAACCCCAGTCCGCTCCCGGTAAGCCTGTGGAGACCCCAGCAGCAACGAGCTCCTCTCAGCTGCGTGCTGGGGTGGGACGGAGGCAGGAGAACCCCCGGGAGATGCCACCTCCAGCGACAGGGTTGATTGACAGGCACGAACCCGGGGATTCCATGGCTGCCTGGTTTTCTTCCTGGTTGGAAGGTGAAGGCCTTCACGTCGGCAACTCAAAGATGATTTCTTTGGCTTCTGGATGTTCTTCTCTCGTAAAGGGGCTTCTTAAATGCTGATAATTGTGAATTGAAAGCGTAGCCTCTCAACCTCACAGAGCTTCTGCCAGGCTGGGGAATAAGCTCTTCTGCTCCTGGGGTGGTGCGTGGCTTCAGAGATGCTCCTCAAAAAGTTTTAAGGCTCCGAAGGAGTAATAAACCAGAGTATTTTTATTTTTTTTTCCCTTTTTTTATCTCCCCTTGTGCAAAGCGACTGTTATTTACCGACTTTTTTAATAGACACCACAACTCAAGGCATTAAAAAAAAAATCCTCTTTTAATGGCTGGTGTTGGGTATCAAAAACTTCTCATTTTTTTCGGTTAAAATTGTCATAGTAAAGAAAGGAGCTGGAAGGAATCGCCGGCTTCTGGCTCTGGGGGCGAAACTTTTCGGAAGGGAATAAATATTGTCCAGGAGAGTCAAGGAATTGGCATAAACCTTTTTTTTATTTTTTGGCAGAAAACCTTTCTGAGAAGGATTTATCCCTCAAGGCTCAGGGAGGATTCATCCGTAGCGGGTGCGACTCTGCTGCTTTGGAGTTGTGGAGCTGCTGGGAAAGAGAGAGAAGATTTTATTTATTTTATTTTTTTTTTCCAGTGTGTTATATAGAAAAAACTTGTGGGATTAAGTGTGGGAGACGGGGAGAGTTTGAAGTTCAGTCCCAGGACATCCACGGGACCTTTGCTGCCGAGCTCCTGCTTTGGCTGTTATGAAGAGCAGGTTATACCTGAAGATTTATTTTATTTTTTTTTTACTTTATTTTAGATGATGACATGTCTGGGTCATGCCACGAAGGGCGGGGACAGCTCAGAGGCCACACCGGCTTTTAAAAAAAAATTATTTATTATTTATTTAAAGATAAGCACTGGATCCGTTGGCATCCCCGGCGTCCTCCCGATCCCGCCTCCTTCTTGGAAAAAAATCATTGAAATGGAAAATAGGATGGCTCCAACCCGGCTCTCTGCGGCTGGGGACCGTGCCAAGGGCACGGCCATCTCCGCAGCGGCTCGCAGACCTCCTCGGAACGGCAGGAAGGAGAGAAAAGGAAAAGCTGAGCTTGGAATTGGGCTTTAAATACCGGTCTGGCTACGGGTTCTATGGCCTTGAGTGGTCAACTTGCCTTTTTTTTTAAAAAAAAAATTAAATCAGGGGAATCCCAACGTGCACGAGCCTGAAGCGGCAGCGATTTGCAGGGGGAAGGATGGAAACCCAGGGACAGCAGCGTGGCTTGTGCTGCTCTTGGTGGGGTGGGATGGGATGAGTTGGTTCTCCTCTTTTTTTTTACCCTAAAGAAGGATTTTATCCGAGGTTATTTGTCCCAGGTGGCCTGGCTGCCGTTGAGCGATTTATTGACGATGAAAGATTTTTTGCTTCGTTATCCATCTCTACCACCAAGAGCCGGGTCTGGGAACTAAACCCCCTGCCCACGACCGTGGCTGTTCCTTCTGATGACCACAAGATGTTTATTTTTCCCCCCCAAAAATATATATTTTTCGATCGCCGTAGCACGACGCTGTTCTAGGCGCGTCAAACTTCTCATTACGAGCCAACTACTTTTATAACCTTGGCCCCCCCACAAAAAAAAAAAAAAAAATAGTCCTTTACCTTCCAGGAAGGAAACCACAGGAGGAGCCCAACTTCAGCGCCAAGGTGGACTTTGGACCTCCTGAGTTAGTCGGCGTCGGCGTAACACGGAGCGGCGCCGAAGCCCTGAGTCGGGCTTTTTTTGCGGTGTTCTTGTCCGTTCTTTGACCCTGCAAACAGAGGCGTTTTGCAGCGGTTAAAGGAATATCAGCGTGGAGTGCGATTCCGGTCGGGAAAAGAACTGCTCTCCCTGCAGCAAAACCTCCGGTTTTGGAGACCCCCCCACCCCCTGAGATAGTTGCGAAGCGTTTTAACCAAGAAATTGAGCGAAACGGGACAATTGACCGGTGGCTTGAGTTGGTTGGGTAAAGCGATTGCCCTCGTAGGCCTCTGGTGGGGTCGGGTTTTGGCTTGATTTGGTTCTCCAGAAACGCGCAGGGACCTTCCCGGAGTTCTGGGAAGGAGCAGGCGTTGCTGGGTGATGGGCTTCACGTACCTCTTTAATGTGACGCCCACCCAGGTCGTGATAAACCCGTCGGTTTTCCTAATGTGGTCGTTAAGGATTTGGTATTTCTGCTCTTGACCTTTCCCGTGGTATCCGGAGGGTACGGCCATCAGTCCGCGTTCCCATATGGGTGTCGGTGGGGATACCGGTGAGATGGTTTCGCGTTGTCTGGTTGCTCGGTGTCGGCGCGTTTGAGGCGTTCGGTGCTAACACGGCTTGGCTCCTCAACGGGAAGTGTGTGCTCTGTCCACCCTGCCAGGACAGATTAGGGGTTGTCCTGCTGGAAAGCAGCTCCATGGAGAAGGATCTTGGTGTCTTAGTGGATAGGAAGTTGTCCAGGGGACAGCAATGGGCCCTTGTGGCCAAGAAGCCAACGAGCTCCTGGGGGACATTAAGAAAACTGTGTCCAGCAGGTCAAGGGAGGTTCTTCTCCCCCTCTACTCTGCCCTAGGGAGACCACACCTGGAATACCGGATCCAGTTTTGGGCTCCTCAATTCAAGAGAAACAGGGATCTACTGGAGAGAGTCCAAGGGAGGCTCCGAAGATGATGAAGGGGCTGGAACGTCTCTCCTGTGAGGAAAGGCTGAGAGCCCTGGAGCTGTTTAGTCTGGAGAAGAGAAGCCTGAGAGGGGATCTGATTCATGTCTAGAAATCTCTGAGGGGGAGGGGGTCAAGTGGAAGGGGCCTAGATCTTGTCAGTGGTGCCCTGGGATAGGACAAGGAATACCGGGGACAAGCTGGAACCCAGGAGGTTCCACCTCAACAGGAGAAACTTCTTTGCTATGAGGGTGACAGAGCCTGGAACAGGCTGCCCAGAGAGGTTGTGAAGTCTCGTTCTCCGGAGACTTTCCAACCCCCCCTGGATCTATTCCTGTGTGTCCTGCCCTGGGTGATCCTGCTCTGGCAGAGGGGGTTGGACTCGCTGATCCCCAGAGGTCCCTTCCAACCCCTACCATTCTGTGATTGGCTCTCACCCATCCTTCTGCCCGTGGGTCTCCGTTTGCCAGCTTAGCTTGGCCTCGAGATCACCTTCTCCATGCTTGAGGTCGACCAACCCTTGCAGCTCATCACCACTTCCCATCTCGCTGAACCACCGGTAGACCTCTCGGGCTGGTGGGCTCCGTGAAGGGATGTGTTTCACTTGGCGGCTCGACTGCCCTGTGGAGGCAGCGCTTAAATCCAGCTTCATCCATAGGTTCAACCTTCCTGTGAGTCATCACCTGAGCCCTACCAAGGGGTGAGGTGCTGGTAGGACCTGCTCACCACCGCTTGCAGGGCTGTTGGGAGCAGGATGCGTTGTGGTTGAATCACAGCCACTTATTAAAATGACACGGTACATCTCGGGGCCGTGTCACCGCTCTTCAAAGGAAAAAAAAAAAACAAAACAAACCAAAACCCTTCATATATTTAAAGGTGGCTTTTAAAAATCGTGGAGGACAGTGATGGGAATGCCACGATTCTTCTCCAAACCCCACAGGGTTGATTTGAGTTGGCTCAGGCGAAGCTCCCGCTGCCGAATCCCCGAGCGAGCAGCTGGGGCTGCCAAGAGGTCTCTTAGCGAATGAATTTTGAAAACTTGGTTAAAAATAAAACAAAAAAATAAAATTCAAACCCCATCACGTTCCAGCTCCTGCCACGAAGCTGGTCCCGGAGCGAGCGGAAAGCCGACGGAAGCGCAGCGCAAGGTAGCGAGCGGCCGCGGAGGCACCGGGAGGACAGGACTTCTAATTTTCCGTCTAATTAAGCGGAGGAATTCCTTTGTGGATTGAGGTTTCGTAATTACTTGGAGCTCTGATAACGTGAGCGCTGCGGGTATTGCTGGTTGGGTATCCAGCTGGGGTTTTGGGATGGAGCAGATCTCGCTCGAGGACGTGTCGTCTCCTGATGGAGTGGGGCTGGAGAGCTGGAGGTGGCTTCTGTGTGGCAGTTCTGGACAGCTGTGGTCTTGGATTGGTCCCACATCTCCTGGTAGGATCGTGGATCCTGTTTTGGAGACAAAGTGGAGGTGCGGGAGAAGGTGATTCTCCTCCAGACCCACACAGACCTCAGCGGCAGGCGGCTGCAGGAAGAACGTTTACGCTTCGTCTGCCCTGCCGTGGGAGATGGAGGCAGAGCTCTTAAATAAAACACTTCATTTTATAAAAAAAAAAAAAAACAAACCAAAAATCCAAATTCCAGAAATTCTTGACGCTGGTGCTTTGGTGCAACTGGTGGCAGCACCCGCCGTGGAAATCACCCCGAGGGTGATTTTTCTGCCGCTCGGCCCCTCGCCCGCTGGCCGAGAGCTGCTTTCGAGCTCTCGTCGTGCCAAAATAAACGCGGAGTCGCCGCTGTCGGAGCTCATCTTCATCCCTTCAACGCTTCGCCCTCCCCGCCGCTGTTCCCGAGAGCGACGGTGCTGCTCCCGCCTGCTGCTTGTAGGGAGATCCCTGCCCGGAGACCATCCTTGGGAGATCTTTGTTGGTGCTCTGGAGGAGGGAATCCGGAGCAGATGACTCCCTGTTGGGTGGGTGTGTTGATCTGCTGGAAGGTCGGGATGCTCTACGGAGGGACCTGGCCTGGCTGGATCCATGGGCCAAGGCCAATGGGATGAGATTCAAAAAGTGCCCCCTGGACTGACCTCTTGAATCTTGGGATTAGTTTTGGGCCTCTCCCCCCCAGAAGGAGCTGGAGGGGCTGGAGCGTGGCCAGAGAAGGGCACCGGAGCTGGGGAAGGGTGTGGAGCAGGAGTGTGGGGAGGAGCGGCTGAGGGAGCTGGGCTTGTTGAGCCCAGAGCAAAGGAGGCTCAGGGGAGACCTTCTGGCTCCCCACACCTCCCTGAAATTCAGGAGGTTGGAGCCGGGGGAGGGTCGGGCTCTGCTCCCAAGGAACAAGTGACACGACAAGAGGAAACACCCAGGGGAGGTTTAGGTTGGAGCTGAGGAGAAATGTCTTTGTGGGAAGGGTTGTGAAGGTCTGTCCCAGGCTGCCCAGGGCAGGGCTGGAGTCTTCATGATCCCTGGAGGGTTTTCCAAGCCGTGGAGCTGTGGTGCTGAGGGCCAGGGGTTGGTGGTGCCCTGGCAGGGCTGGGGCAACACTTGGCCTCCAGGATCTTCATTGTCTCTTCCGACCAGAAAATATCTCTGATCCCGTGATGCCAGATGGACACGAGCAGTGCTGCCCACCTTGGAGAACCCAGTTGCTCAACCCTCCAGTCGGTTTTAATTCCTCCTCCCGAGCAAAACTCGCTCAAATCTGCCTCTTGGCCCCCGACACTCCGCTCTAGAGGAGGTGGGATGGCAGAGGCAACGACATAATCTCCGAGATTTTGCTGTTTTCTCTTTTTAGTGTAGTTTTTATTTATTTTTTTTTTTCCTGGGAAAAAAAGGTGCCGTCTCCTGACAATCTTTGCTCTGGTACAAAGTTTTCGGGGCTGGAAAGTCCCGTGAAGTAAATCAGCAACCTGCCAAATCTGCTTCTACTCGTTAAACTTTGCCCGGTTCTCATCTAATCACTCACCTCATCGCTTCTTAGAAGCTCCAGCTCTTTTCCTGGGATCCTCCTGGGATTCCAGGATCTCCTCCCGGGATCCTTCTGCTCCAGAGGGGGATATTTATCAACCCTGAGGTTCTAAATTGCGCTCAAGCGATATCCTGCTTTTAAATGTGTCTTGTTTTTTTTTGTTTGAGTAGCAGCTTTACTGTTTTTTCCCATTTTTTTCTCTTTCATCTCCTTTAACATTCAACCATTTCCAAGCTCGTCCTCAAATTTAGGAAGATTTTTCCTGGGAATAGCAAACTGGGTCTTGTGACCGACAGGCTTGAGCGCACGGAAGTGTTTTCAACTATCTCAAGTTTTTGGAGTTGTTAAAAAGCCGAAATCTTTTCTAAAAGCAAAACCTTCTGGGGGAAAAGAAATAAAATAAAATAAAAAAAAAAATCCCGATTTCTGCGGGAAGCTTTTTCTCGGGCCGTTCCGTCGGCGCCCGTTTTATCGGCCGTTCCATCGCTCGGCTTCGAAGCCGCTTTGATGTGGCTCGTTCAGGGGAGAAATGACATTACCCGCTGCCTCCGTCGCTCAGATGTCGGAGCGGATATCGCCTTTGACTAATCGGGGGAAATTTGGGAAGATTTAGTAATGCCGGGAGACGTGACCCACTTTCGCTTTCCGGACAATAGAGGTTAGAACCCGGGTGGGGGAGGAGGGAGAAACTATTCGTGGGGTAGAAATAATGAATCATGTTTTCTGGTTTGGAACTGGTAGTTTGTTGTCCTGACCTTTTCCTGGATTTGGGATGAGGTTGGTTTCTTTTTCTGTTTGGGTTTTTTTTAATAGGAAAAGGAAATGTTGGTGCTAAATGGAAAAAAAGGGGCCTAGGAGGAAAGATGGGGACGGACTTTGGAGCGGGGGCTGTTGGGGCAGATCAAGAGGTGATGGTTTGGAATTCCAAAAGGGAGATTTAGACTGGAGAGAAGGGAGAAATTATGGATGCTGAGGGTGATCAGAGCCTGGCCCATCCCTGGTGGTTGCTTCCCAATCCCTGGCCCCGTTCCAGGGAAGGTTGGGCTGGGACTCGGAGCAACCAGCTCTAGTTGCAGATGTCCCTGCTCCCTGCAGGAAGGTTGGGCCAGATGACCTGGAAAGGTCCTTTCCAACCCAAATCGTGGGGGCTCTGGACTCCAAATGATTGTTGTGTCCTGGGAAATAAGTGGAATTTTGGAAGCGTTCGCAGCAGACGTCGAAGCCTCGGTGGGCTGGCCCGGGAGCGACGGGACCCAGTCGAGCAGGAAGGTGGCCTTGCTTGCTGGGAAGTTGGGAAGAGCTGAAATATATTTGGGATCTGGACAAACCTCTCCTTACAGTCAGGCTGAGCTTGAGTATAGTTAATTTATCTGGGAGGGAAGAGGCTTTTTTTTTTTTTGGAAGGACTTGGCTCCGCTCCTCCTGCTCCCGCAAAACCCGCGTCGTTCAGCCAATCGGGACGCAGCAAAACGCGGCGGCCGAGGCCTGGAAGAGCCAACCCGGCAGCTGGATGTGCCGGAGATGAATGGAAATCGAAACTGGGAACTCATCCTTTGAAAGCCGAAGAGCTTTTGAAACGCTCCAAGAGGTGGAAGAGGCTCTGGCTGCATCTGCCTTACCCGATTTGACCCCCTCAACGGCAGCGACTCGGGTCTCTTAGAGGTTTTGCGCTTCTCCCCTCCAGGAGCTTCCCAAATTAGAGAGCCCTGGAGCTCCCTGGACGGGATTTACTGACCTCTCTGCTTGTGCTGTGCTCGCAAAACTTCCCGGTTTGGGGGATTTTAACGGTTTCTGGGGGTGCCTTTTGTGTTTGATTTCTACGGATTGAGCGTTTGGGATGAATTCTCCGTCGGGATAAAGCCCGTATTAGGAGTGATAATCAAATTTGATGGCAAGAGGCCAACTAGCTCCTGGATTAGCCCCTCTCCTCTTACATCTTGTGGTGGGGACCGATTTGGGGCTTGTTTTCCCCCCTTCTCAGTGCACAACGAGATGTGAATTTTCTCCCGTGCTTCCAAATCGGGAAGGGAGTTCGGAAGTGTTGGCAGGAGCAAGGAAATCCCAGCTTGTGAGTTTTTTCTGGCTGGTGTTTCTGGTTGGAAATATATTTCCAGGGATGGGGCAGCGGCCTCCTCTCGGGGTGACCTGGGCCAGGAGGTCAGATCCCACATCTCCAGGGTTGGAAACACCAGGGAGGGCTGGGGACCCGTTCCTCTCTCGTTGGGAGTCGCTGCTCTGGCGGAAATATTTCTGGAGGTGCCGTTTGTTTACAGAAAGCGGGTCTTATCTCCGGGGCGAGAGGTGACGTGGAGAAGAGGACGATTGGAACGGTGGTGCAGACCCCCAGCTCTTTGCCGCTCGGGATGCTCCGGCACAAATCTCCTTCTCCGGGGCGATTCCAAACCCGCCCGGATGATGGGATCCTGGGCTCTGGGTGACCCTGGTGGAGCAGGGAAAGTGGCACCAGAGGAGCTCCAGAGGGCCCTTCCAACCGCTGCATCCCAGGATTGTGTGAAATTTCCAGGGAAATAATTATCGGCAGTACTTTTGTGGGTTTAAGGGAAGAGGGAGTTGGCCCAAGGGGAGAAACTTGGGATGCGGTGGAAACCCCTTTCAGCTGAGCTTTGGATAACTGCAATTTGCCCACGTGCTTTGTGGCCCGAAAAGCCGAAAGCTTGAATTTTAGCTCTTCTGACCTGGGAAGATGATGACAAATTCGCTCCAAATTCTGATTCCTGCCCTCGTGACTTCATTTTAGAGAGAGAAAAAAACAGCAATAACCTTTTCCTCAGTGAAAAGAAGCGTTTCTTGATTCTCCAGCAACACCCAACATGGAGTAGGGGAACCTTTTGAGTTCCTCCAGGTAGTTTTGATGCTTACAGAGAAGAGCTGACGTTCCGATCTCCGATTTCGGTTTGATCCCGTGGTCGTGCCGCTTCGTAGCGACCAGAACGTTGCTTCTCAGTAGGTTCCGTGATGCTTCTAGAGGTTCTACGTCTGAAAAACCAACTTAATTTGAGGGGAGAAGGTTTAAAAAGTGCCTTTAAGTGTCCAAATTGAAGGTTTAGATACCTCCAGCCTTTCCAGTCGTGGTGTGAAGCAGGGCTGAGGTTGCTCTGGGAGTTTTCCCTTTGTGTTCCTTAAGCTCTGGGAGGTGTGAGGGTGACGTTGGGTTGGAGATAAGAGCAGCAGCAACATCATCTCTTTAATCTGAATGAGTCGTTGTCATTATCTAAAAACGAAGGAGTCGTTTACGCTCAGCATATACGGAAGGGAACCATCTACTGGGCTCTCCAAAAAGGACCCGTATTTGATTTCTCGATGGGCACCGAAAGCAGATCTCGTCTTGACGGGATCCTCTCCTGAGCCCCTGCCCAGTGCTGAAGCCTGCGGAGCTGCGGTCCCTTTGTCCGGTGCCCTCGCGCGCTTGTGCCCAGGGCTTTCAGGTGTTGCAAAGAGGAGGTCCTGCAAGGTCATCTCCTGCACCAGCCTTTGCTTGATGGTACCTGAGGGATAAGAACTTCAGAGCTCAGGTTGTAGGCAGATGAAGGAAGTGGGGAGAGAACCACCACGTGGTGGTGGACCTGGCAGTACTGGATTCGTGGTTGGACTTGGTCTTAAAGGTCTTTTCCAAGCAAAATGGTTCTATGTTGCCTGCCCTGAGCGTTGCTTGAAGTTTTGTCGGCGTTGATGTGACCGCTGTCGACTCAACTGTTGAACGTCCGCATTGACGATGAGAACTTTTATGGGATGAGGAGCCTTCATCCAGCAAATCTTTCACTTCTCTCCACATTTGGAACACAACAAGTGCTTGAAGGCGCTGGTGGGCACCTCACCGGCAGTGGCTTAACCAGAAATGCCTGTGAACAACATAAGGTTGAGGAGTTTCTCCAAATTTCATGTTGCTGTCGAGGAGGAGGTGGATCTTTGGATTGTGGTTGTGGATGGGGAGGTGGATCTTTGGATCGTGGCTGTCGAGGGGGAGGTGGATCTTTGGATCGTGGCTGTCGAGGGGGAGGTGGATCCTTGGATCGCGGCTGTCGAGGGGGAGGGGGATCTCCCCCAGCTCCGTTGCCCTTCTCTGGCCACGCTTCAGCCCCTCCAGGTCCTTCTGATAGTGAGGGGCCCAAATCTGACCCCAGGATTTCAACTTTGCCAGCTGAAATTCCTGCTCTCCTCTGGCTGCATCCCATGGCCACCTGTGCTGCCAAGCCCGGCTCCTCCCGGGATCATTTTAACAGCCAGTGATGTCATGACGATGAGGTCACCGTATCCGACGAGGAATCTGCATCGGATTTTCCCCTCCATCGGCACAAGGCTGCCAAAAAAGTCGGTGAAAACCTGAGGTGAAAGAGCATTTAACCTCCTTGCTTAAAACCCTAAGGTTTTGTTCTTGGGTTTTGTTTTGATTGATTTATTTATTAAATAATCCAATAATATGATAATCCAGTCTCGACGGTGCATCCGGAGCGGGTTCTGGAGCCGACCGACATCCGTCGGCTCGCGACGGGAAACGGGGCTGCCGAGAGAAGGTTGCACCGGAGCACCGCTCGAGATTTGGAGGAATTGCGGCTTACAGAAGGCTAATTAATGCCAATCAAGTGGGATTTGCGGAAAGGAACCGGGAAGGATTTACCTTTGGCAGTAGGAGAGGCCGTTTGGAACGTGCTATGGAGACGCTTGACCCCACCGTGGGGTTTTTAATTCAAAAAGCCAAAAAAACCTGGCTATAAACCACTGGAATAAAAAAAGCCTTCGTGATTTAGTTGGGACCATGAGGTTTGTCCTGATTCCCCGTAGACGTTGGTTGTTTGGTTTTTATTGTGGGAATTTTTTTAATTGGAAGAAGTTGGGTGGCGCTGGAATGTGGCCGTGAGCATCCCGTGGGTGCCGGATCCCGGGGAGATGCTTGGGAAGGGGATGTTGAACCACCTGCTCCAAATTCCTCCTGCCCCGATGCCTGTAGAGATTCCAGGAAGAGCTGCAAGTCAAGTGTAGGATGTAGGAAAGATGGGAACGGACTTTGGAGCAGGACCTGTTGGGACAGGACAAGGAGGGGGTGGGTTGAAACTCCAAGAGGGAGATTTAGCCTGGAGAGAAGGAAGGAATTGTGGATTCTGAGGGTGGTGAGAGCCTGGAAGAGGTTTTCCAGAGAGGTGGTGGCTGCCCCATCCCTGGTCCCATTCCAGGGGAGGTTGGATGGGGGTCAGAGCAACCTTTTATTATCCCTCTTCCAGCCAGCACACCAGTTGCCGGCATCTCTGAACTGGTGAAGGTTTTTGGAGGAGCTTTGCTGGATTTTGTAGCCGATCCTCCAGTGGAGCCCGTGCTCTAAATCCAAACTTCAACTCCCAGCCCCGTCTGAACCTCGCCATTCCATAGGCTCCCGAATTTCTGCCTTGGCTGGTGCTGCTTCGGAGCAACCAGAGGTGAAGCAGCTCCTGTGCTCCACCTGAAAAGTCACTGCTGGAAAAGGAAATGGGCAGGAAGATCCCTGAGTGCTGCCAACTCCCATGAAACGGGGACAACTCTCCTCCTGGAGCATCCCGAGCTGCCGTGAGACGATCCCTTAGTGACGGTGCGGGCGATTCGGCCACGTTCCCGGCGGGGAAGGTCCCGTTATCCCAGGCACAGAGGTTTGAGTTTGTTGGTTCTTAAAGAGCAGAGGTGAAATAAAATAAAAATAGCGGAGCTGTTGCCCCACCCAAAGCAAATCCCGATCTTCCGGGAGCCTTGCCGAAGCCTGCGGAGACGCCGCCGGAGCGGGATGAGGGGGAGAGGATGGGAAGACGCGAGTCACCCGTCTTAGGGACGTGTGACATTATTGATTAGTCCTGGAAATCATCCTGGAAATCAGGAATGGCTTCAAGTGGAACACCCTCCACCTCCGCCCCAGTATCTCCGTACGGGTGTCGGGGCTCCCGTTGCTAAAGAGCCGGGGGAGAAATTCTACGGATACAGCTTGTCCGAGCAAATCTTCCTCAGGAGTTAATTTGGAGAGGGAAAGGAAAATCAACGGAAGAGAAATCCGGCAGGTTTAGTGGGAGACGTGGAGCCATCCGTCAGCTTGACAGCTCGTTGAGGGGAGGAGGAGGAGGAGGAGGAAAATCTCCCTGAACCGAGGAGGCAGCGGCTTCGCCGGCTCAAATCCAGTGCTCTGGGCTGCGTTGGGATGAGCTGAGATGGTCCCCAAAATGTTAGGAGCTCCGCTTTGCCGGGTTCGGGATCTGCCCGACCCCTGAGAGTGGGATCCTGTGTGTCTCTTGCTGTTTGTCCATGTTGGTTTGTCACTCGCCGCTTCTCGCAGCCTGGTGGGATTTTTAGGGAGAGGAAGAAGTGGATCTTCTCCTGGTAGAGGTCTTTGCTGTGTTGGGGGATGCTCCATGGGCTTGTCCTGGCTCCGTGTTGGGATCCATTCTCTTTAACCTCTTTCTCAATGATCTGGACGAGGGGATCGAGGCATCCGCATTATATTTGCGGATGACACCAAGTTGAGTGGGAGTTTTGATCTGCTGGAGGGTCAGGAGGATCTAAAGAGGGGTCTGGCCAGGTTGGATCGATGGGTTGAGGTCAACGGGATGAGGGTGAAGCAGGCCAAGGGCCGGGTCCTGTCCTTGGGTCACAACAACTCCCTGCAACGCTCCAGGCTGGAGGAAGAGGAGCTGGAAAGTGCCTGGTGGGAAAAGACCAGGGAAGGTTGGTCAAGAGCTGGTGGGAGATGAGCCAGGGGGACAAGAAGCCCCCAGCATCCTGGCTGGGGCAGCACTGGGGGGGCAGCAGGGCCAGGGCAGGGATGGTCCTCGTGGGCTGGGCACTGGGGAGGCCGTGTCATGAATCCTGGGGTTAGTTTTGGGCCCCTCTCTTGCTCCCAGAAGGAGCTGGAGGGGCTGGAGCGTGGCCAGAGAAGGGCAATGGAGCTGGGGAAGGGTGTGGAGCAGGAGTGTGGGGAGGAGCGGCTGAGGGAGCTGGGCTTGTTGAGCCTGGAGCAAAGGAGGCTCAGGGGAGACCTTCTGGCTCTCCACAACTCCCTGGAATTCAGGAGCTTGGAGCCAAGGGAGGTCGGGCTCTGCTCCCAAGGAACAAGTGGCAGGACAAGAGGAAACACCCAGGGGAGGTTGAGGTTGGAGCTGAGGAGAAATGTCTTTGTGGGAAGGGTTGTGAAGGTCTGTCCCAGGCTGCCCAGGGCAGGGCTGGAGTCCCCCTGCTCCCTGGAGGGATTTCCAAGCCCTGGAGCTGTGGTGCTGAGGGCCAGGGGTTGGTGGTGCCCTGGCAGGGATGGGAGAACAGTTGGACTCCATGATCTTCAAGATCATTTCCAACCAAAGCAATTCTGGGAGTCTCGAATCCCAGCCACTGTCACCACGCAGTGAAACCCTCTGCCACCTCCCCCCCCGACCGCTGTGAGGGTTTGGTACCCGGCAGCAAACGGAGAATCCAGCCCGGAGTGAAATCCAGAGGTCAGCAGGTCCCGGAATGACAGCACAGCCTGGGAGGCTCTGACCTAAATATGGGCTTTGTTTGTCTGCCGGGCAGGACGCAAATCACTCCCGGGATGCAAATCTCGTCGGGAAGCCGGGGAAAAAAGCAGGATTACAATTTGCCATCTGCTTCCGCCCTCGATATTGTCAATAATCCTGAGAAAAATCAAAGCTTCCCGAGTCCCTTCGCGGAGAGGTTCTTGCCCTGCTGCCCGAGCTCCTCGCTGCCTCACGAGCCGAGCGGATTTTTTTTCCTGAGTCACCGCCAAGTAGGAGAGAGAGGGTTTCTAAGGCCGCAGGAGCCCAGGAAAACCCCGGAGCCGGTGCCTTTCCTGCCACCGACACCCAACGAGCGGCTCTTCCCAGCACTGATGGGCGTTTAGCTCAGCGGAACGGGTCCTGCTTTCCTGGGAAAAACAAAGTTTGGGAGAAGCTTGAAGTTTGTGAATAGGGAAGGGGCATTACTGGGCTGCTTCGGAATAAGCTGCTTAACCCTTCACGTGCTGCTTGGGTCAGGGGAAATATCCCCGGGGAAACCCTCCGAGTCAACAATTCCTTCCTTCTCTCCAGGCTAAATCTCCCTCTTGGAGTTTCAACCCATCCCCCCTTGTCCTGTCCCAACAGGCCCTGCTCCAAAGTCCATCCCCATCTTTCTGCCAGGCCCCTGGAAGCCCTGAAAGGCCCCCAGAAGGTCTCCTTGGAGCCTTCTCCAGGCTGCCCAACTCTCCCAGCAGAAGGTTCCAGCCCTCCCAGCATTGCTGGGGCTCCTCTGGATCCACTCCGACAAGGAAGACCCTGGCTCATGAGATAATGTATCTTTGATCCTGAATTCCTGATTGCTAGGTGGTTGGTGCTGGTGTGTTCCGGATTTTCTGCCGTGCGGAGCTGTTGGAAGGATGCTCCTGGAAAAAAGGAGGTTGGAACCAGGGGGAGTCGGGCTCTGCTCCCAAGGAACAAGCTCCAGGACAAGAGGAAGGGGCTTCAGGTTGCCCCAGGACAGGTTTAGGTTGGAGCTGAGGAACAATTTCTTCTTCTCCAGGATTGTCCACGTCTGATCCAGGCTGCCCAGGGCTGGATCCCATCCCTGGAGGGGTTTCCAAGACGTGGAGCTGTGGTGCTGAGGGCCAGGGGTTGGTGATGCCCTGACAGGGATGGGGCAACGCTTGGACAACCAATTTAGTGATTCAACGACCTAGGAGCTAGGAAAACTTCCTGGGATCAGCTGTGAGTGTTGCCATTCCTGAAATACCTCCGGGGATTAAAACCCAGGAATAATAAAGCTGGATTTGCCGCCTTCCAGTGCTTGTCCCACCGAGCAACCCGGACTAAGCTGCAACAGCTCCTTTTTAAACATTTTTTTCCTTCATTTATTAGAAAATGATCCTGTGTCCACACTGTTGGTTTAACTCCTTCCATGCAGAGCCACTTCCCTTCCCGCTGGGATGGAGCAGCGCCTGGATTTTACCCGGAGTGCCTTTGGCCGGCCCCCGGGGCTTTCAAACAGCGAAACCAAACCCTCCTCATCTAATTGAACCTCGATTTTAATCCGTGTCCGCAGCGGCATCCTGCAAAAATGGGAATCAAAGCTGGAGGTGGATTTATGAAGCTGCTTCTGAAGCCGGATGGAGTAATTCCAAAGGCTTGGAGAGCCCCAAGGCACTTTGGAAGTTCACGGAGATGCTTTTCTCCTGCGTGAGGGGGATACCTGCCTGGGGACCTGGTTTTGGTGACCTGGTGGCTTTTGTCATTCTACTCAGCAGGACTAGGACAGGGATTGTTCCTCTGGACAGGGGCTGGGGAGGCCACCCCTGGAGTCCTGGGGTCAGTTTTGGGCCCTTCCCTCACTCCCAGAAGGATCTGGAGGGGCCGGAGCGTGGCCAGAGAAGGGCAGTGGAGCTGGGGAAGGGTGTGGAGCAGGAGTGTGGGGAGGAGCGGCTGAGGGAGCTGGGCTTGTTGAGCCTGGAGCAAAGGAGACTCAGGGGAGACCACCTGGCTCCCCACACCTCCCTGAAATTCAGGAGGTTGGAGCAGGGGGAGGTCGGGCTCTGCTCCCAAGGAACAAGTGACAGGACAAGAGGAAACACCTCAAGTTGGCCCAGAGGAGGTTGAGGTTGGACAGGAGGAGAAATGTCTTTGTGGGAAGGGTTGTGAAGGGCTGTCCCAGGCTGCCCAGGGCAGGGCTGGAGTCCCCATGATCCCAGGAGGGTTTTCCAAGGCGTGGAGCTGTGGTGCTGAGGGCCAGGGGTTGGTGGTGCCCTGACAGGGCTGGGACAACACTTGAACTTGATGATCTTCAAGATGTCTCCAACCAAACCAATTCAATGATTATATGAATTTAAATCGGCAAACTTGGGGCGTGTGAGGCCGCTTTGCAGATATTGGAGGCAGGGAAGGTGGGTGCCAGGAGCTTGATGCTCCAACCTGCCCCCACCACGAGCTGCCTCCAACCCTGGACGGGTTTTCCCTCAAGACCTGAGAATATCCAAGTGCTTTGATTCCGGCGCCGCGCCGTTAGCGTCCGGGCGATTTCTGGCCGGAAGAGAAGGATCGGCCGCGGGTTTGCGGAGCAACCTGCTCCGCCCGGAGGGTTTCCATCTCCGACCGAGTGCAGCGAGGAGAGGAGGATGGTGAAAATTCCGAGATCCTACCGCTCCCCGTTCAGAGGACGGCATTAGAGACGCTTGAGGAGCTCCATTCAGAGCAGCCCGTTCTTCCAGCCGAGGAACGCAATGCCCCGAAGGCTCCCGAGACCCTGAAAGCTCCTCTGCCTCGTTGTCTTCTGGACCGCGTGAGCTTTTGCACGTCGGCGTAAACACGGAGGCTTGGCAAGTCCGATGTAGTGCCGAAGCGGTGGCGTTTTGTGGTCAGGGTGGCTGCTGGGATGGGAAGTTGTGAGTCCGTCGCTGGGTGGTGGACGTTGAGAGCCGCTGCCTTCCGCCGGCGCTTCCCGCCGCTCGATCGGGTGTTGCTTGGATCCTGGCTGTGCTGGGTGAGGAACTGCTGGGAGATGCTGCTGTGGTTTCTTAGTGCTGCTGGAGGTGGACCTAAATTTCATCCACCGAAGCGTCACCAGCGCCCCTGTGGTTTTTGTAGAGTCGTGGAATTGTTTGGGTTGGAAATGATCTTGAAGATCATGGAGGCCAAGCGTTGCCCCAGCCCTGCCAGTTCACCACTGAGCCCTGTCCCTCAGCACGACATCTCCACGCCTTGGAAACCCCTCCTGGGGTCAGGGGGACTCCAGCCCTGCCCTGGGCAGCCTGGGACAGCCCTTCCCAACCCTTCCCATGGAGACATTTCTCCTCAGCTCCAACCTGAACCTCCTCTGGGGCAACTTGAGGCCGGTTCCTCTTGTCCTGGAGCTTTTTCCTTAGGAGCAGACCCTACTCCACCTGACTCCAAGCTCCTGAATTTCAGGGAGTTGTGGAGAGCCAGAAGGTCTCCCCTGAGCCTCCTTTGCTCCAGGCTCAACAAGCCCAGCTCCCTCAGCCGCTCCTCCCCACACTCCTGCTCCACACCCTTCCCCAGCTCCGTTGCCTTTCTCTGGACAGTTTTCTGGGGTAGCTTTGAGGTCAACGCGCCCTTCTCTTCATCCTTCTCGCTGGGCAGGTCCGTGGCTCAGCCCAAGCCCATGTGCAGGTGCGGAATTTGCAGCGCTCCAGCCAAGCCCAGCAATATCTTGATTTTTGAGGCTACCTTGAGCTGGGTACATCCTGATCCTTGGCTATTCCGGGCGTTTCTAGAGCATGTTTTGATCTCTCTTCTGCCGGGAACGAGCTGGCACTGAATGAACCCCCGGTGGTGGGGATGAAAAGGCAGACGAGGCTCTTTGCAGAGGGGGTGAGAACCGCGGCGACACTCCGTGAAATCCATCCTGGGGTGTCGGAACGCGGAGAAACCGGGACGAGGTGCGGGGGGTGAGGAGATTTCGGTGGTGCTCTTGGCCCAAATCTCTTCTTCCTGGAGGGGAAATTGAGGGTCCCAAACTGACCTCATCCCCGTGGCAAGGAAAGCACCGAAGGCTCTTGAGGTGCTGCAAAAAAAAAAAAAAGAATTGATTTATTTGATTTCTCTTCTCCTCCCTGAGCAAACTGCTGCTCTGACGGTATCTTTGTGGAGCTCCGTTAAGAGCGGCAGGTTCCCGCCGCTGACGCTACCGAGCAGCTCGAGAAATAACGACCCGCGATAGGGGGAAGGATCTGTTGCTCCTCAGCTGCAGAGAAGGCTGGGAGATGGTGGTGGGTTCCTCCTGCTCCCTGAGCTCTTGGGGCGGTCCAAGCGGTGGTGTTGGGCCATCGTGTGCCACGGGGTTTGGTGGGAAGGTGAAGGCCAAAGTTGTCTTTGTGGCTACGATGCTGGTGTTACACAATCCCACCCTGGTGGGGGATGGAAGGGCCCTCAGGAGCTCCTCTGGTGCCACCCCCCTGCTCCAGCAGGGGCACCCAGAGCAGGGGGCCCAGCAGCACAGGGTCCAGACACCTTTGGAATCTCCCCAGAGAAGGAGACTCCCCAAGCTCTCTGGGCAGCCTGGGCCAGGCTCCAACCCCCTCCCACCAAAGAACTTGCTCCTCCTGCTCCCAGGGAACCTCCTGGCTTCCAGTTGGTGCCCCTTGTCCTGCCGCTGGGCACCACTGAGCAGAGTCTGGCCCCAGCCTCTTGCCCTTGAGCTCTTGCTCAGCTCCCCTCTGGGGCTGCTCTTCTGCAGCTCAACAGCCCCAGGGCTCTCAGCCTTTCCTGGCCACACAGAGGCTCCAGGACCCTCAGCATCTCTTGAGCCTCCCTTGAACTCTCTCCAGTAGTTCCTTGTCTTTCCTGAACTGAGGAGCCCAGCACTGGCCACAACACTCCAGAGGTGGCCTCACCAGGGCAGAGGAGAGAGGGAGGAGAACCTCCCTCCACCTGCTGCCCACACTCTTCCTCATGCCCCTCAGGACACCCTTGGCCTTCTTGGCCACGAGGGCCCATCACTGGCTCATGGGAAACTTGTTGTCCCCCAGCACTCCCAGCTCCTTCTGTACATAGTTGTTTGGTTTTTTTTTTTCTCTTGGATTTCCCCCAACTCCTTGTGTTTTGTCTCTGAGTAGGTTTCTGTAGATCTTCTTTCAACCACCAGGAAGAGCTGGTGGGGGACACGCCTCCAAAAATACCAATAAGTAGGTGATCACTGAAGGGTTCCTGTGGACCCTTGCGTTTCTACGTGGTAGGACCACGAGTAGGAGAACTGGAACCTCACCAGAGGGTGAGGAAAACCCGTGTGTGGAGTTGGCAGCGTTGGATCTGCAACGGGTTTGTCCCAACTCCTGACAGGAAATTCTGGAGATCTCAACGCTATTGAGTTGGGCTGATTTGGGTTTTGGTTTTTTTTTTATTCTGAGGAAATCAAATTCCACATTTGCTTCCAGTCCTGTCCTCCCCTCCTTTAACCACCCCCTGTGCTCCTCAGCCAGGAGAAACCTGATTGAAAGTCTGATTGAAAATCGAGCTGCTCCTCTGTAATTTACCCCAAACCCTAAAATTAGAATATTTCTTTTTTCTTTTTTTTTTTTTTTCTTTCCTTGGACTGAAAGAAACGATTGAGCTTCTCTGACTTTCCAGCGAGCGTGGGATTGTATCCATGGTGAATTAATTTCTTTCTGATTTAATTTCCTGATGTTTCCTTCTGTTTAAACCCTCTTTTTTTTTTATTTTTTTTTTCCTCTCCAGTACACTCGGGTTTGGATTCCTGACCCCCACCAAGTTTGGCGATCGGCAGAAATTACCCAGGATTACAAAGAAGGAGATAAAAGCCTCCAGCTGAAACTGGAAGATGAGACTGTAAGTTTGTTTTGAACAAGCCCTTGACCCCTCTCATCTCTTTTCATCCCCCGGCAATGTTGTGATACCAGAAGGAGTTTGTGGGTTTTGGGGTTTTTTTTGTAGCAGCTTTTTTTAAAAATAGAAATTTATGGGTTTTTGTAGCAGAACAAATTGGGAAGAGCGCGGCTGGTGGCATCTACTCAGGGAATGGTAGGGAAAAAAAATCCAGGAGGAGCGTGTGCAACGGCTTTTTCCACACTTTGAGTTGTTCTCTTGAAGGATAATTCTGGGGAAACCCTTTTTTAGTTTTACAAAAAAAGATGGAAGTGAGAAACTCCTTTAAATGTGGGTGCGAAGTTACCCGGTGGCGGTTCAATCAACAGCAAAACTGGAGGGGTTGGTGGGAAGGGAGGAGCTGTGCCCTGGACCCACCAGCAGCGACTTTTCCCAAGTGTGGTGCCTGGTGTAGCAGGAAGAATAAATACGCTTCTCGTGGAGAATTCCACCAAAATCAGATTTTTTTACACTAGAAGGTTGTGCTGCTGTTCGGTGAGAACCGGACAGGCTGGAGAGTTTGGGTGGAGAGGAGCCTGATGAAGTTCAACAAGGGCAAGTGGAGGGTCCTGCACCTGGGGAGGAAGAACCCCCTGCACCAGGACAGGGGAGAGGGGACCTAATGGGAAGCAGCTCCGTGGAGAAGGAGCTGGGAGTGCTGGGGGACAACAAGTTGCCCATGAGCCAGCGATGGGCCCTCGTGGCCAAGAAGGCCAAGGGTGTCCTGAGGGGCATGAGGAAGAGTGTGGGCAGCAGGTCGAGGGAGGTTCTCCTCCCTCTCTCCTCTGCCCTGGTGAGGCCACCTCTGGAGTGTTGTGGCCAGTGCTGGGCTCCCCAGTTCAGGAAAGACAAGGAACTACTGGAGAGAGTCCAGGGGAGGCTGGGAAGCTGCTGAGGGTCCTGGAGCCTCTGTGTGGCCAGGAAAGGCTGAGAGCCCTGGGGCTGTTGAGCTGCAGAAGAGCAGCCCCAGAGGGGAGCTGAGCAAGAGCTCAAGGGCAAGAGGCTGGGGCCAGACTCTGCTCAGTGGTGCCCAGCGGCAGGCCAAGGGGCACCGGGCACCAACTGGAAGCCAGGAGGTTCCCTGGGAGCAGGAGGAGCAAGTTCTTTGGTGGGAGGGGGTTGGAGCCTGGCCCAGGCTGCCCAGAGAGCTTGGGGAGTCTCCTTCTCTGGAGAGATTCCAAAGGCGCCTGGACCCTGCGCTGCTGGGCCCCCTGCTCTGGGTGCCCCTGCTGGAGCAGGGGGGTGGCACCCAGAGGAGCTCCAGATGTCCCTTCCAACCCCTTCCACGCTGGGATTCTTCCTTGAGCAGCTGGGGTTTCCTTCCACGTCTGGTGAGTGATCTCCTCTGTTCCTCCAAAGAGTTAACAGAGGCCACTTTCTCCAAATTGAAAACGCTCCGTGGAGGGCGAGTAATTCGCGTCCCCCGCCAGCCAACCGTTCCCGTGCTGCGGGGAATATTTTGGCCGTGGTACTTAACGGGAAGCTGGAGCCCAGGAATGAGACACGCTTGATTAGGCTCTTCATCCAAACAATTCTCCTTTCAGAGCGGCGCGAGCACCGACCGTTCGCCGGACCCCGACGCGCCAGGTCGACAAGAAAGCCGTTCGCGTCGAGACCCGCTCGGGGTCCACGGCGCCGTTGGCTCTTCTTGGGTCGTCGCCGTTGAGCTTTGTTGTCCTCCTCGATTTGCTCTTCCAGCACAGGCTGGATGATGTTCCTCCTGAGATGCTTTTGACCTTCTGTGGCGCTACAGCTGGATGAGGAGATGAGCAGACACCGCCTCATTGGCCCTTGGAAGCACCAGGAATGTTCTTGTAGGCCAGGGAGTCACCGCCCTTTGCTTCTTCTGGGTTCCCTGCCCGGTAGCCTTGTGGTTGGACCACCCAGATCATCCTGTGTCTATCAATCCCCTCTGCAAATCCTTTTTCAACTTGAGAACTTCAGCGGTTTTAGGACTTGGAGGAGCAGGGAGGAGATGTTTATTTTTTTTATTTTCCTTCTTTCTCATTAATCTGGATCTTTCCCCGGAAACCACAGGAGCTGAGAAGGTCCTGCAAGGTTTAGCCTTTGTATATGGCTGAGTTGAGGGTCAACGACGTGGAGCTACAAGGAGATTAAAGGATTACTGGGTGGTGTAGATGGTGGCTTAATAAGCTTGTCGTTGTCCCGGGGAGACACGGGGACATCTCGGAGATTGCCGCTCGCTGCGGGTGCTCCTGGAGATGCCTGTTTGATGGTCACGTCCTGTGGGTGGTGGTTAACGGCTCGATGTCCGGGTGGAGACCGGTGAGAAGTGGTGTCCCTCGGGTCCGTGTGGGGACCGGTGCTATTCAATGTCTTCATCGGTAACGTAGGCGGTGGGATTGAGGGCACCCTCGGCGAGTTGGCAGATGACACCGAGCTGAGCGGTGTGGTCGACAGCTCTGAGGGGCGGGATCCATCCAGAGGGACCTGGACAGGCTGGAGAAGTGGATCTGTGTGAACCTCCTGAGGTTCAACCAGGCCAAGGGCAAGGTCCTACCTCTGGGTCCTGCATCCCCAGCAGCGTGGGCAGCAGGGCCGGGGGGGGGATCCTGCCCCTCTGCTCCCAGGGCTCTGGGGAGACCCCCCCTGCAGGGCTGGGGCCAGCTCTGGAGTCCTCAGCCCAGGAGAGACAGGGAGCTGGTGGAGTGAGGCCAGAGGAGCCCCAGCAATGCTGGGAGGGCTGGAACCCTCTTCTGGGAGAGTTGGGCTTGGGCAGCCTGGAGAAGAGAAGGCTCCGTGGAGACCTTGAGGCCTTTCAGGGCTTCAAGGGGCCTGGCAGAAAGATGGGGACAGACTTTGGAGCAGGGTCTGTTGGGACAGGACAAGGGAGGATGGGTTGAAACACCAAGAAGGAGATTTAGACTGGAGAGAAGGAGAAATTCTTGCTGCTGAGAGTGGTGGGAGCCTGGAAGAGGTTTCCCCAGGAGGTGGTCGCTGCTCCATCCCTGGCCCCATCCCAGGGGAGGTTGGCTGGGGCTCTGAGCAACCTGCTCTAGTTGCAGATGTCCCTGCTCCCTGCAGGGATGTTGGACCAGATGACCTTGGAAGGTCCCTTCCAACCCAAACCATTCCATAATTCTGTGAAATCCGAGGACAACCCTCCCCGGACCCAAACCACGTCGTGCTGAAGAGCTTCAGCCGGGGGGGAATGGCGCCCGCCCGTGTCCGATGCGGGCGCTGAATGGAAATATCTTCGGAGGATTGGAATCTGTCGAAAGCCTTTTGATCCCGACAGCCGACGTCCGTTAGCCGGCTCTTTAGGGCTTCCCTTTTGTCCTTGTGCTGGAAGGGAATGTTCAGGGAGGGTTATGGTTTCTGGCTCTGCTCCCAGCGCAGAAGAACGACGAGCTGGTTTTGAAGTACCGGGAGAGATCCCCGGTGCGTTTGCCGGGAAGAAGTGAGACTAAAGGGGAATTCTCCCGGGATTATAAGAAGGAAACAGAGCTGTTGGATTTTTCTCTTCTCACATCCCTCTTGTGTGTCTCTTCAGCTCTACGAATATCCTCTTGACCTCCAAGGGAACGAGCTGCCTTTCCTGCGCAATCCGGATATCCTGGTGGGAGAGAACGACCTGACGGCCCTGAGCTACCTGCACGAGCCCGCGGTTCTCCACAACCTCAAAGTCAGGTTCCTTGAGTCCAACCACATCTACACGTACTGTGGTGAGTCTCCAGGCCACGTGTTCAGCTCCTGGAAGTAACGGGTTCGAGCGTGGCCACCTAGATACCTCATGGGACCACAAGGTAGAGGTTGTGACGTGAGGAAAGTCCAAGGGATGTGAATTTGGGGTGGGTGGGAGACATGAGTGTGTGCCAGCAAGCTTCAGGTTGCAAAACCAGAGGTGGGTTTTGAGGATTCTGAAGTAGAATCATTTGGGTTGGAAGAGACCTTGAAGATCCTGGAGGCCAAGCGTTGTCCCATCCCAGCCAGGGCACCGCTAACCCCTGGCCCTCAGCACCACAGCTCCACAAAAAAAAGAATCAAAAAATTCCTAACCCGCCATGGATGTGAAGTTGCAAACCCACACGCTCAGGAGGGGATTCTGGTTTCACGGGGTTTGATATCAAGTTATAGTAGATAAATGTTCTCCTTGGAGTTGTCCAAGTGCGTCGTCTTCTGTTCCCCAAGCCTATATCCAGGGTTCTTTTCCCGTGCCTAAAAGGCAGCACGTATCCTATGAGGTTTCAGTGGTGGGATGTCCTCATGGAGACACTGCACGATAGTGAAGACAGGGAATCTTGTCCCGGATACTCTGACTTCTTAGTATCATAGAATCATTTCAGTTGGAAGAGACCTCTCAGATCATGGAGTCCCAAGTGTTGCCCCATCCCTGCCAGGGCACCACCAACCCCTGGCCCTCAGCACCACAGCTCCACGCCTTGGAAACCCCTCCAGGGATCCTGGGGACTTCAGCCCTGCCCTGGGCAGCCTGGGACAGCCCTTCACAACCCTTCCCACAAAGACATTTCTCCTCAGCTCCAACCTCAACCTCCCCTGGGACAACTTGAGGATGGTTCCTCTTATTCCTTGGGAGCAGAGCTCAAACCCCTCCTGGCTCCAAGCTCCTGAATGTCAGGGAGTTGTGGAGAGCCAGAAGGTCTCCCCTGAGCCTCCTTTGCTCCAGGCTCAACAAGCCCAGCTCCCTCAGCCGCTCCTCCCCACACTCCTGCTCCACACCCTTCCCCAGCTCCGTTGCCCTTCTCTGGCCACGCTCCGGCCCCTCCGGGTCCTTCTGGGAGTTGAGGGCCCCAAAACTGACCCCAGGTTTCTTGGGACGACCTCACCACTGCCCAGTCCAGGGAGATGATCGTTTCCCCTTTGAAACCTCCAAGAGCTGAAGGTGCTTTGGAGGTGGAACTTGTGAGCACCTTGGTTGTGCAGGCCCCAGAGCACACAGGTAGCCCCACGTGTGGCTTCGCCTCTCCTTCATTCCTGAGCTCGCCGCCTCCTCCGAGGCGAGCCCCGAAAGCTTCCGCGCGGCGTCCTTTCGTGGGATTTCAAGGCTTCGTTTTGATTTAAGTCCCTTCTTTGTTAGGAGCTTTGACTCAGAATTTAAGCCCGGGGAAAATCCCCGGTGTTTCTTTGGATCTAACAGAGCTTTGGTTGCGTAGGGATTGCCGGGGGCTCCGGCGCCGCATCGCTCTTCTGTGGGTTCCTCCCGCAAATTTTTCCTTCACGCAATGAAGGTTATTTATTTCTTTACATTTCTCACCAGGCCAGGACTCTGAAGGAGATGTTGAGATAAGAGTTGGGCGTCCTCCTTCAGTCCCTTCTCATCCTTCTTTTAAACCCAACCGGCCTCGTTTAAAATAAAAAGACAGAAAGAATCCCTGAAAAGCCTAAATTATTAACTCTGATTTCTATCGATCTCTTCGAAGGTATCGTCCTCGTGGCCATCAACCCCTACGAGCAGCTGCCAATCTACGAGCAAGATGTCATCTACGCCTACAGCGGCCAGAACGTGGGCGACATGGATCCCCACATCTTCGCGGTGGCGGAGGAAGCCTACAAGCAGATGGCCAGGTGAGGAGGAGCTCTTGGATGCTGTGGCTTTGTCCCTCTTCTTCAAGATGCCAAACTTGGTTCCTGCAGCAGGATCTGAACAGCTTCACGCTGACATCTCTTTGAGGGCAGGAGTTTCTAATGAATTCTGCTTAATGACATGACTTTTCCGGAGCTTCTGGTGACTTGAGCCTTAGGGAGGCTCTACAGAGGGATCTGGCCCGGCTGGATTGGAGGAGTGAGGGGTCAAGCAGGCCAAGGGCTGGGTCCTATCCTTGGGTCACACCAACCCCCTGCAATGCTCAAGGCTGGAGGGAGAGGAGCTGGAAAGTGCCCGGCGGGAAAGGACCAGGGAGGGTTGGTCAAGAGCCGTCTGGAGATGAGCCAGAGAGTGTTTAGGTGGCCAAGAAGCCACCAGCATCCTGGCTGGGGCAGCACTAGGGGGGGCAGCAGGGCCAGGGCAGGGATGGTCCCTCTGGGCTGGGCACTGGGGAGGCCACCCCTGGAATCCTGGGGTCAGTTTTGGGCCCCTCTCTTGCTCCCAGAAGGAGCTGGAGGGGCTGGAGCGTGGCCAGAGAAGGGCAACGGAGCTGGGGAAGGGTGTGGAGCAGGAGTGTGGGGAGGAGCAGCTGAGGGAGCTGGGCTTGTTGAGCCTGGAGCAAAGGAGGCTCAGGGGAGACCTTCTGGCTCTCCACAACTCCCTGGAATTCAGGAGCTTGGAGCCAGGGAGGATCGAGCTCTGCTCCCAAGGAACAAGCTCCAGGACAAGAGGAACCATCCTCAAATTGCCCCAGGGGAGGTTTGAGTTGGATCTGAGGAGAAATGTCTTTGTGGGAAGGGTTGTGAAGGGCTGTCGCAGGCTGCCCAGGGCAGGGCTGGGGTCCCCCTGATCCCTGGAGGGGTTTCCAAGGTGTGGAGCTGTGGTGCTGAGGGCCAGGGGTTGGTGGTGCCCTGGCAGGGATGGAGCAACGCTTGGACTCGATGATCTTCGAGGTCTTTTCCAACCCAAACAGCTCTATGATCCCGTTATCAGCTGCTGAGAGTTTTGGGCAGGCTGGGTTGATGGAGGATCTCTGTGGTCTTCAGGAGCTGATGGGTTCAGTGCAACCACGATTTAGATGAGGATCCTTCTCCTGTTGCTTGGCTGAATTTCCTGGAAGAAAGTCAAACAGCTCTGCCAATGTCATGTTTAATAGCTGGGAGGAAACCGCAGTTCAGAGGATTTGGTGAGATAATCAGACGAAACCCAGGAGCCAATATGAGTTATTTTTGTGGAGACTCTCTGAGTACAAGTTAGGAGGTGACTGGCAGGTTCTGGGAGATATTTATGGGTCCTTCACCAGCTGAACGTGGTGTGACTTTGACGTTTGTTCCCTGTGTATTTGTTGGGTGGCTGAGGCCGGTCGCAGGATTTTGCTCTTGCCAGATAAACTGTGATCTGAAAAAGAAGTGGAGAGGAAGCTGAAGGTGGTTTTAGTAGAGCTTCAAGATCATGGAGGCCAAGCGTTGCCCCATCCCTGCCAGGGCACCACCGACCCCTGTCCCTCAGCACCACATCTCCAGGGCTTGGAAACCCTTCCAGGGATCCTGAGGCCTCCAGCCCTGCCCTGGGCAGCCTGGGCCAGGCCTGGACAACCCTTTTGAGAAAAAAATAGTTCTGAAGAAAGAAAATGTGTGTAGAATAAAGGGATGTGACAACATCTGATCCCAGCATGGAGTTAGTTTGTTCTGAGTGGTGCTGTCACGTCAGGAAGGATGGATCGGTTGGTTAGTGGTTGATGAGATCTCTGTGGGGTTTGGAGCTCTTTGTGCTTTGGGATAACGTATTCTGTGCAGAGCAAGACAAGTATCTTCTCCTCTGGGCTTGGTTTCTGTCCTCTTGATATTATCTGGTGAGGTGTTTTGAGTGTGGGTGCCTTTGGGTGCTGCAGAATCACGGAATCGTGAGGAGTAGGAGGGCCCTCTGGAGCTCCTCTGGTGCCACCCCCCTGCTCCAGCAGGGGCACCCAGAGCAGGGGGCCCAGCAGCGCAGGGTCCAGGCGCCTTTGGAATCTCTCCAGAGGAGGAGACTCCCCAAGCTCTCTGGGCAGCCTGGGCCAGGCTCTTTCACCTTCATAAAACTATAGAATTGTTTTGGTCAGAGTAGATCTTTGAGACCTTCAGGTCCAAGCGTTGCCCCATCCCTGCCAGGGCACCACTAACCCCTGTCCCTCAGCACCACAGCTCCACGCCTTGGAAACCCCTCCAGGATCATGGGGACTCCAGCCCTGCCCTGGGCAGCCTGGGACAGCCCTTCACAACCCTTCCCATGGAGACATTTCTCCTCAACTCCAACCTAAACCTCTCCTGGGGCAACTTGAGACTGGTTCCTCATGTCTTGGTACTTGTTCCTTGGGAGCAGAGCCCAACCTTCCTAGCTCCAAGCTCCTGAATTTCAGGGAGTTGTGGAGAGCCAGAAGCAAACCCAGCTCCCTCAGCCACCTCCTCACCAAGCTTTTGTTCTAGACCCCTCACCACCTTTTTTTTTTTGACCCTTCTTTGGACACCCAAGAAGTTTCTCCTCCCGCTCCGAGGGAACCTCCTGGCTTCCAGTTGGTGCCTGGTGCCCCTTGTCCTGCCGCTGGGCACCACTGAGCAGAGTCTGGCCCCAGCCTCTTGATCCCCACCCTTTGGCTCTTGCTCAGCATCAGACTAAAAGCTTTGGGAGACCATCCAGGATTCCTCCGAGAGCCAGCGCGCCCACCGATGCCCTGGCCAATTGCTTCTTGCTTTTCTTCTCGGGCAACAAAAGATCCTTTGTGTGTCCATATCCCGGCAGCGGCTCCGGTTTCCTTATGTGTCATCTGGGTAGAAGCCCGGAGTGGAGCAAAAAATTCTTCTTGACACCTTTGTTTTGGAGAAATTCACCCCGACCGGCAGCTTTTTCTCACACGGGTGGGGTTTGGTTATGACTTCTTGGTTCCTCTTGGTGAAAACGATGCTGAGCAAATGAAATGGGACCTTCCGATCTTACAGGGAAAAATCTCAGGTAATAAAGGATTTGCAAAAGCCTCCGAAGAATTGTGTGGACTGGCTGGAGAGCCGCGCTTTTTATGCACTTGTGCGTCCATCAGGCACCTGCTTTCCCAAGATGCAGATGAATCACTCCCAGAAGGAGCTGGAGGGGCCGGAGCGTGGCCAGAGAAGGGCAACGGAGCTGGGGAAGGGTGTGGAGCAGGAGTGTGGGGAGGAGCGGCTGAGGGAGCTGGGCTTGTTGAGCCTGGAGCAAAGGAGGCTCAGGGGAGACCTTCTGGCTCTCCACAACTCCCTGAAATTCAGGAGCTTGGAGCCAGGGAGGGTCGGGCTCTTCTCTTGAGGAACAAGAGGAACCATCCTCAAGTTGTCCCAGAGGAGGTTGAGGTTGGAGCTGAGGAGAAATGTCTTTGTGGGAAGGGTTGTGAAGGGCTGTCGCAGGCTGCCCAGGGCAGGGCTGGAGTCCCCCAGATCCCTGGAGGGGTTTCCAAGGCGTGGAGCTGTGGTGCTGAGGGCCAGGGGTTGGTGGTGCCCTGGCAGGGCTGGGGCAACGCTTGGACTCCATGAGCTTCAAGGATTCTTCCAACTCAAACAATTCTCTGATTTTATTCTCTGTCCAAGTGTGAAGCCCCCCTGCCACACCCTCTCTCTCTCCTGCTGTGGGATGCAATCCCGGAGCTGGAAAAGAGCAGAAATTGCAGGCTGGACCCTGCCTGGAACCTCCTAGAGGCAGGGAGGGGTTTGGTGCCTGGTGGGGGGCTGTCCTTTGATACCGCTTCGAATTTCAAGCTTTACAAGAAGGATTTGAAGTCACAGGAGGAAAAGGTGGGTAGGAGTTAAAAGAGAGATTAACCCCCCATGGAGAGGGAAGAGGAACGAGATGGTGAAATAAATCCAACTGCATGTTGGGTGGTATTTAGGGCAGGGAAGGGTTAGATCTCCTGGAGGATGAGGCTGGGTCGGAGGTTTGGAGCGAGCTGTGGAGCTGGGCCGTGCACAGGAGAGACAGGGAGGGGCTGGAGCGGGGCCGGAGGAGCCCCAGCGATGCTGGGAGGGCTGGAACCCTCTGCTGGGAGAGTTGGCCTTGGGCAGCCTGGAGAAGAGAAGGCTCCAGGGAGACCTTCTGGGGGCCTTTCAGGGCTTCCGGGGGCCCGGCAGAAAGATGGGGACGGACTGTGGAGCAGGGCCTGTTGGGACAGGACAAGGGAGGATGGGTTGAAACTCCAAGAGGGAAATTTAGACCAGAGAGAAGGGAGAAATTGTTGGTGCTGAGGGTGGTGAGAGCCTGGAAGAGGTTTCCCCAAGAGGTGGTCACTGTCCCATCGCTGGCCCCATCGCAGGGGAGGTTGGATGGGGCTCGGAGCAACCTGCTCGAGTTGCAGACGTCCCTGCTCCCTGCAGGGAGGTTGCACCAGATGACCTTGGAAGGTCCCTTCCCACCCAAACCAACCTGGGATCCTGTGAATTTGGAAACTGAGGCAGATCTTTTGAGTTCAAGGTGATGAGGAGAAGATTTGGAAGAGCTTTCCCATAAACACGCCGGTGCTGGTGGTAGTAGACCTCAGGGGCTGCAAAAGCAGCTGGAACCAACTTTTCCAGAGGTGATACATAAAAAAAAAATAAACCCAACCAAACAGGAGAGCCTCCAGGTAACAATTCCCAGTCTAGTAACCCCCAAAATCTTGCTTGTCCTGCTGGGGGAAGGCCAGAGATGCTCTGAGGATCGGCGGCCAACGGAACGATCCTTTTTTTTTTTTTTTTTTCCAGTTTCTTTTCTTTTCTTTTTGGCAACTGGGACCGAGGTCGATGCCATTTGTTAGCAGCTTGAATCATCAGTGACATCATCAATACTCTTAATGGGACAGCACTGGCTTGGGAGAACTTAAGGTCCAGACAGGTCAGTGCCTGATGAGGAGGAACAGGCAGGTAATTAATTAGCTCCTGGGCTGCAGGAGAACTCTCTGAGCTCTGAGATGCGAAGGAGGCAACGCCAAAAATCCTTCCAAATGGCGTCTGGAGCTTCAGAACGCCAAGACTCGCCCGCCTCCGAGTCGTTCCGCGCCCTCCCCGTGTCCTCAGGGAAGTTCTGGAGACCTCAAGGTGGAGAACCCGAAGGATGCACCCAAAAGGGAATCGTCCCGTTGGGTTCTGGAAATCTCTTTGTGGGGATTTTCCTACTGGAAAGTGACTGTCACGAAGGAGGTGGTAGAGTAGATGTTTTAGAAGCATCAGCAGCTGCTGAAGGACCTTCTCTTTGGGAATGCTATGGGATGGAAACACCAGCTGACTTCTCCTCCTGGTGTCCGCAGAGCTAAATCACCGCGGTAACATCTCATGAGCTTGAGGTTGAGGGCAACATCTCCTTGCCCTCAACGTGACGCCTTTTGGGAGGATGCTCTTTGAAGCCTCCTCCATCTGCAACGTTCCACAGGGACCAGCTGCTGGTGGGTGGCTTGGAGCAGAGCCAGGGACGATCCCGGCGCAGAAAAGAGCATCAGGGTGCCGGAAAGCGGAGAAAATCGGCCGGCTTTTCTTGTTTCGGAGCAGGGCACAAAAGAACCGCCGACCTCCCAATGGAGGTTCTTCTCCAGCAGGGTGAAATCCCAGGAGAAGGTCATCCAGCCTTCCTTGCCTGCCCTCAGGAGTTGGTGGAAAGGCTGGAGAGGGCGTTTTCCAGAGGCTTTCTCAGGAGGCAGGATTGTTTTTTCACTATCCAAGGGGCATTTCCAGCCGGCTGCAGGAAGCAGAGTGGGAAGAAAACACCGTCATGAACTCGGAGCGGTGGGAGGAGGAGCTGGTTTGCTGGAGTGCGGCGCAGAAGAGCTCTCCGACGTCTTGATTGGACCTGTGGGATTTGATCTCAGTCCTTGGAGACATTGGGTGGAACCCTCTGCTGGGAGGCCAGGCTTGGTCAGCCTGGAGAAGAGAAGGCTCCAAGGAGACCTTCTAGGGGCCTTTCAGGGCTTCAAGGAGCCTGGTAGAAAGATGGGGACGGACTGTGGAGCAGGGCCTGTTGGGACAGGACAAGGAGGGATGGGTTGAAACTCCAAGAGGGAGATTTAGCCTGGAGAGAAGGGAGAAATTGTTGCTGCTGAGGGTGGTGAGAGCCTGGAAGAGGTTTCCCCGAGAGGTGGTGGCTGCCCCATTGCTGGCCCCATTTCAGGGGAGGTTGGATGGGACTGTGAGCAACCTGCTCTAGTTGCAGATGTCCCTGTTCTGTGACAGTGGCTTGGACTAGATGACCTTGGAAGGTCCCTTCCAACCCAAACCACGCTGGGAATCTATGTTTCTACATCACCTCTGATGCATCTTCTCAAGCAAACCCCTGGGTGGGCTCTGCAGCTTGGAACATCCCCTGGGGACACCCAAAGAACCGAGTGACCTTACACCAGCTTTTGACCTTGCCGCAGCGGGATATCTTGGTTTTCCTTCTCCAGTTTGTTGCGTTAAGGTGCCGCGTTGGCTTTACGACGACGATGGTGCCGGGATGGGGAAGGGCTACAGCAGCTCTGGGGTGGTTTTGGAGCTGTGGTGTCACCCATATGGGTGTGGGTTATGGGTGAAAAGACTCATTCTTCTCCCCAGTCAGTAGAAGTTGGGGAAAAAATTCATTCTCCTTCATCAGGGTGAGCCGCTATATCAAACAAATGACCACTGAAAAATCTCGCTCTTGTTCCACCGGACGCTAAATAACGTCTCCTTGGGGTTCTCCGAGGGAAGAATCCCTCTACCGCAAAGTTGCGTTCCCATGTTTCCGTTGGCCGGCGCCGCCAGGCGGGATCTTCTCCAAAGCCAACGACTGACAAGCAGAAATGGAGCATCTGAGCTTCTTGTCGCCGTGGTTCCGATCCGACAGGAAGGAAATGACCGCCTTTTATCAACGGCTGACGACACGACTCGACAACCACGCTCGTTTTTAGCCCTCTTGGCACAATTTGGGAACGTCTTCCAGCTGGTTGCGTGTCGTGGATTTCCAGGCGTTCTCCTTGTGGTCGATCTCCGTGCAATTTTGAAGCTTCCGATGGCTTTATGAAGACTAATCCTCCAAGCGGCCCGAAAGAAGTGGGTTAAATATGATTTCCGCGGCGGGGCGACTCGTCGACTCGTTCCGCGTCGCGGCGAATTACCGTCGGATCCGGGATTAGAGCCGGAGTGACCCCTGATAATTCTTGGCGGGCTCTGGCTCTGCTGTCGTTTCCTTTGGGGGGTTTTTCCCTCTCAGTTTGACTGCAACTGGTTTTGACTGTGCTGCTGGGCTCACGATGAAGTTGTGCAGTTAAGATGACGGTGAAAACAAGACCTCTGAAGGTCAAAGTCCCTCCTCATGGCTTGAAATTAGTGTTTTGAAGGCCACTTGGGGAAAGGTTTGAGTGTGATTTTAGGGCTGGAGAACATTTGAAGTCTTCAAATACTCAGGCAGTGTTGGTGAAGGTCAAGGATCTTGGATGTCGACACGTACACTGAGATGTCCGTTAGCTCTTCTGGACCAGAGGGGTGGTGGGAACGAGGGAAGTGGATGGGAAATCATATAATAGAGTGACTAACGCTATTCCAAGGCTGAGAAGCCCATGAGTAAATCCTGAGCTGAGTTTCATCTCTGGTTGCACCTTTAGATGTTGCCTGAATACAAAACTTGATGTCTACTAGACTTTCAGACTAGATAGAAGGATGATATTTTTCACGAGGAGGGTGATGCCCAGAGAGGTGACCCCATTCCAGGAGAGGCTGGATGAGACTCTGAGCAACCTGCTCTAGTTGCAGATGTCCAGAATGTGGCCGGCAGGTGGAGGGAGGTTCTCCTCTCCCTCCCCTCTGTCCTGCTGAGGTCACCTCTGGAGTGTTGTGTCCAGCTCTGGGCTGCCCAGACCAAGAGGGACAAGGAGAGAGTCCGGAGGAGGCTGGGAAGCTGCTGAGGGGCCTGGAGCATCTGTGTGGCCAGGAAAGGCTGAGAGCCCTGGGGCTGTTGAGCTGCAGAAGAGCAGCCCCAGAGGGGAGCTGAGCAAGAGCTCAAGGGCAAGAGGCTGGGGCCAGACTCTGCTCAGTGGTGCCCAGCACCAGGCCAAGGGGCACCGGGCACCAACTGCAACCCAGGAGGTTCCCTGGGAGCAGGAGGAGCAAGTTTTTGGGTGGGAGGGGGTTGGAGGCTGGCCCAGGCTGCCCAGAGAGCTTGGGGAGTCTCCTTCTCTGGAGAGATTCCAAAGGCGCCTGGACCCTGTGCTGCTGGGCCCCCTGCTCTGGGTGCCCCTGCTGGAGCAGGCGGGTGGCACCAGAGGAGCTCCAGAAGGCCCTTCCAACCCTCACCACGCTGGGATTCTGTGACTCCCTTACCCGTTTCGACGGGCTGGAGGCCTCACCCATCTCTTGCTGGGTGCGTGGCCAAGTGTGAGAAGCTCGATGGGCATTACTCATAACATGACAAATGTCTGGAAGAAAGGAGATGGTTACTCACCTGCAGAGCAGCTTCTGAACAGACATCTCTGCTTGCAGAGGACGCTTTGAAATAGCCAAGTGAAGCGGAACCTTCAGATTGCTCAGACCAATGGCAATCCAGAGGCTGTATGAGATGCCACCAACTCTTGCAGCCCATAACTTTCCCATTTAGCAAGTCCTCAGTGACCTGGGCAGGTTGTCCCCACCCGGGATGAGTCACCACGCGCGCTGTCGGTGGCCTGGGCGGGGCTGGGCTGGGTTCACGGCTGGTTTTTCTTTGTTAACTGCCTGAGAGCTGGAGTGGGTGGAGGTTCCTCTTGTCTTCTTGCTGGTGGATGGCCAGGGGAGCGGTCGAGCGGAATTAAGATGTAATTTAGGAATCGATTTGGAATTTAGGACTAGATTGGAAATGAGCTCAGCAGTCCTCTCCTGCTGGAAGGGTCGCAAATTTGGGATTTGCACCGGAGCGTCCCGTGTTTTGTGATTACCCAGGGCAGGGGTGGAGTCTCCATCCCTGGAAAGGCTTCAAAGCTGTGGAGATGTGGTGCTGAGGGCCGGGGGTTAGTGCTGCGGGAACGGTTGGATTCCAGGATCTTCAAGGTCTCTTCCATCCAAAACAATTCCGTGATCGGCTCCTCGGTGCCAGGACAACCCTTCCCGCTCCTGCGAAGCTTTTTCACGAGCGCAGCTGGAAAGACCCGGTGTGTATTGGCTTGAATTTTGTTGTCGTGGTGCTGGATCCCTTTGTAACCCAATTCGGTGTGTCCTTGGAGAAGATCACAGAATCACACAGAATCACAGAATGTTAGAGACTGGAAGGGACCTGGAAGGATCATCAAGTCCAATCCCCCTGCCAGAGCAGGAACCTAAATGACATCACACAGGAAGGTGTCCAGGCGGGTCTTGAATGTCTCCAGAGAAGGAGACTCCACNACACTGCTCTTCAACAGGTCTGTCCCCAGCCTAGACTGGAACCTGGGGTTGTTCCTGCCCAGATGCAACACCCTACACTTGCCCTTGTTACACTTCATTAAGTATAGGGAACTTAAGTTGAGATGAAGGTGCCTGATCCTTCAGATAACGAGCGAGTCCTCCTTAAAAAACTACTTTGGTTTGCTGAACTTGGAGGAGTGAGTGACAACGGATCCAAACTAGAGGAGGGGAGATTTAGATTGGACATCAGGAAGAAGTTCTTCCCCATGAGGGTGGGGAGACCCCGGAACAGGTTGCCCAGAGAGGTGGTGGAAGCCCCATCCCTGGAAGTTTTGAAGGCCAGGTTGGATGGGGCTCTGAGCGACCTGCTCTAGCGGGAGGTGTCCCTGCCCATGGCAGGGCGGTTGGAACTGGATGATCTTCAAGGTCCCTTCCAACCCTGACGATTCTACGATTCTATAATTTGAGAAGATTTGGGGATGAGGAGATTGTGCCAAAGTTTGTAGAGTTCATAGAATGACGCAGGGAATCTGAAACCTGCCGCTGTTTTCCAGTTTCAGGGGGTTTGACCCTACAACCTCCATATTTTTAACATTTTTGGAGTGCAGAGGAACCTTCCTGGGTATCTTGTGTTTCAATAGCTCAGCACTAACCTCCTCCAGGAAGTTTCCCAACCTATTGCTGGTGATTTGTTCGACCCAAATCTCAACTGCTTGAGTGGCAGCGTTGGCAAAAATGAAATATATCAAACGAGAAGCTGGTAACTCCTCCGATACTTGTGTCCTCCAGACGCGTGTCAAGCAGAAGTTTGTCGTTGGGGTGGTTGAGGAGCAGGTTTCCCAACACTGGGCGTCGTGCTCTGGGGGGGAAGGAGGCAGCGGCGCTTCACGCTTGGCTTCATCTCCTGCCATCTCTCCGAGCCCTTGGAGATGTTCTGGAGATGTTCAGAGAGTCCTTTGCTTTTGAGCTGAGATGCCTCACAGTTCCGTTTCTCTGGTGGAATCCGTAACGTAGGTAACGAGGCGAAGGAGACGCGCGAAGATGGGAGATTGTTCCGTGACGTGAACGAAGCGTTGACAAAGACACGGATTCGTTCATAAAAAATTTTTCTTCTCTGCCCCACCAGGGATGAGAAGAACCAGTCCATCATCGTCAGCGGGGAGTCGGGGGCTGGAAAGACGGTCTCGGCCAAATACGCCATGCGTTTCTTCGCGACCGTCGGGGGCTCTGCCAGCGAGACCAACATCGAAGCCAAAGTCCTGGCCTCCAGCCCCATTATGGAGGTAAAAGCTCCGTGATTTCCTTTGTCCTGCTTGCGGTGGTCGCTCTGGCTCTCCAGGAGTCGCAAAACCTGTGAGAGCTGTGAAGGCACCGTTAGTATTTTGCCGTCTTCCTCCTCGAATCCTGGGATCAGGATCCTCGCTCCCAAAAGGAGCTGGAGGGACCGGAGCGTGGCCA